>LNAC01000010.1:6584522-6736575 GCA_002007465.1 Ailurus styani | reverse complement strand
GAAAAAAAAAAAAAAAGTAAAAAAGTAAAAAAAAGTGATGGAGGGTGGCATAGTAAGATTCTGAATTTACCTCTTCCCGTGGACACAACAAATATACAGCTACATAAGGAATCATTTCCCCTGAAAAGGACTCAAAGGCTAGAGGAATAGTGCTTCCGCAACAAAGGGAAAAAGAGTTACATCAAAATAGGTAAAAGAGGCAGAGACACAGTAACTCCAAAATCCCAACTCCAGGTAAGGTAACCCGTAATAGGCAGGGATCTCAAAAAAAAAAAAAAAAAAAAAAAAAAANNNAAAAAAAAAAAAAAAAAAAAAAAAAAAAAAAAAAAGCTTTTCCCTGAGAAACAAGGGGTCTATAGCCCACTTCCAGCATCCTAACCCTTGGGACCTATACTAGAGAGACAAACCCCACACACATCTTTGAAAACCAGCAAAGCTTATATACAGAAGAGCCCCCAGAGCTATAGGGAATCATTTACCCCAGGACTCAGTGCAAAAGCAGAAGGTTGAAAAGAACCTAAACCATATTTGAAGGAGACTAGCTTGTTAATCTTAAAACATCTGTAGGAGAGATAGAAAACAACTGTGACTCCCTCTCTGGGCACAAAGATACTGGTAGGCTTTTTTTTTTTTTTTTAATAAGCTCTCTTTCTACTTTGCTAGTACCCATGCTTTCAGGTGCTGTTTTGATACCCTCTTGTTAACCTTCCAGTGCCAGTGAGTGTGTTCCACCTCTCCATACCAACCTGCCATGGTCCTACCACAGCAAGTCAGGTAAATGCCCTGCTTTCCCACTCCATGCCTTAAGGGTTCCTGTGCTACACCCTACCACAGATAGTGGTTATGTAAAGCCCATAAAGAGGACAATCCTTAGTGTCTGTTTCTAGTGGACAGAGAGAATTGCACTTCTGCGACACAAGGGACATCTCCTACACAAGTCTACCTCTCTAAGTCTAAGAGAAATAGATGTTTCATCTTATACACAGAAAAAATGAACAGTATCAACAAAATGAGGAGACAGAACATTGTTTCAAATAGAGAAAAAAGAAACATGATAAAATCTAAGACCTTAACAAAAAGTAGATAGATTACTTATCTGACAAAAAGTTCAAATAGTCATAAAGATGCTCACCAAACTAAAAAAAAAAAAAAAGTATGAACAAGGTGAGATCTTCAACAGCAAATAGAAAATATAAGAAAGTACAAAACTGAAGTGCCCAGCTGACAAATATAATAATTGAACTAAAAAACACACTGGAGGGGTTCAACAGCAAGCTAGATGGAGTAGAAGATTGATCAGTGACATGGAAAACAGAGCAATCACCCAAACAAAGCAGTAAAAAGAAAAGAAAAATTGTAAAAAGTGAATAGAGCTTAAAGGACCTATAAAATAACATCAAGCAGAATAAGATCAGCATTATAGGGGTCCCAGGAAGAGAAGAAAGAGAGAAAAAAGCAGAAAACTTATTGAAAAAACAGTGGTGTAAAACTTCTCTAACCTGAGGAAGGAAACAGATATTTAATTCCAGTAAGTCTAGNTGGAAGGTTTTTCATTTCAGCATTTAAAATATATTCTGCTACTCCCTTCTGGTCAGCAAAATTTCTTCTCTCTCTCTCTCTTTAATTGACAGAGAGAGAGAGAGATCACAAGTAGGCAGAGAGGCAGGCAGAGAGAAAGGAGGAAGCAGCCTCCCCACTGAGCAGAGAGCCTGATGTGGGGCTCGATCCCAGGACCCCAAGATCATGACCTGAGCTGAAGGCAGAGGCTTCAACCCACTGAGCCGCCCAGGTGCTCCAGCCTAGAGAGTTTCAAATAAGATGAAGCCAAAAAGATGTATACCAAGATATATTGTAATTAAAATGTCAAAAGTTAAAGATAGAGAGTCTTAAAAGACCAAGAGAAAAGCAAGTTGTTATATCTAAGGGTGCTTGTATAAGCTAATGAGGTGATTTTTTAAGCAGAAATTTTGTTGACCGGGCGCCTGGGTGGCTGAGTGGGTTAAAGCCTCTGCCTTCGGCTCAGGTCATGATCCCAGGGTCCTGGGATCGAGGCCCGCATCGGGCTTCCTGCTCAGCGGGGAGCCTGCTTCCTCCTCTCTCTCTGCCTGCCTCTCTGCCCACTTGTGATCTCTCCCTATCTCTGTCAATTAAAGAGAGAGAGAGAGAAGAAATTTTGCTGACCAGAAGGGAGTAGCAGAATATATTTTAAATGCTGAAATGAAAAACCTTCCAACCAAGAATATTATACCCAGCAAGATTATCATTCAGAATAGAAAGTGAGAGTAAGAGTTTACTAGACAAGCAAAAGCTAGAGACATTTATCACCACTAAACTGGCCAACAAGAACCAAGAAGAGGCTTCCTCATACTGAAAGTATTAACATGTAATGAGAAAACATCTGAAAGTAAACATTTCAGATATAGGCAAATATATAGTAAAGGTAGGGGATAGCTTCTTAAAACGCAAGTATGAATGATAAAACACAAAAATAATACAATTAATTATGTTTACAATAATTATTTAAAAGTTACACTCAATAAAATCATATAAAATTCAATATCAAAAACCTAACACTTGAAGCAGTGAGAAAAATGGTTTTAGAATACATTTAGTCATATATATGATATTATATGTAATATATAATATATAATGTATATAATATATATAATATATAATGTGATCTCATGACAACCACAAAGCAAAAACCAATAATAGATACACAGACACAATGAAAAAGAAATCTAAAGTTAACACTGAAGAAAGTCACCAAACCACAAAAGAGCAAAAGAACACAGAAAGAGAGGAAAGATCAAAACAGTATAACTCACTTAACAAAATGGCAATAAGCACAGAACGATCAATAATAACTTTAAATGCAAGTGTATTAAATTCCCTGTCAAAAGACACAGAGTGTCTGAATGCTTAAAAAAAAAAAGAAAGAAAGAAAGAAAAAAAGAAAGAAAACCTCTACGTTGCCTAAAAAAATTATGCTTCAGATCTAAAGACACATGCAGACAAAGTGTCTGGAAAACAGTCAAACAGACTCATTAATTAAGTAATTCTCAATAAAATTAACAGTTGATTTCAAACCAGAGGCGATGTAGTTCAGAGAGCAGTGGGATGGTATATTCAAAATTCTGAGTGAAAAGAAACACAATAAATCAAGAGTTCTATATCCAGCTAGGTTACCCTTCAAAATGAAAAAGATATTAAGAAATTAAGAAATTTCCAGACTGAAAAAAAAAAAGAACAAATCCTAGGAGTTACATGTTTGCATATGCACATACACACAATTTAATTTTAGAGCTAATAAACTAGTTGCAGGATAAAGGATCAAAACACAAAAATTAATTGCATTTCTCTACATTAATAATGAAGAATCTGAAAATGAAATTAAGAATATTATTCCATTTACAATGTCATCAAAAAATAAAATATTCAGGAATAAATTAAACAAAAGAAATATCAGATTTTTACACTGAAAAATCATGAAATATTATTAAAAGAGATTAAATAGAAAGATATTCAACATTTATGAATTGAAATGATTGTTATTGTTAAGATGGTCATACTTCCAAAATTGGTACATAAATTAAACATACTCCCTGTTAAAATTTTAACTTTTTGAAAAAAGACAAGAAAGGAAATAGGTATTCTAATAGATGAGCAAAGATGTATTTTATGCATAGAATTTATAGCTCAAATTGTCTGTAATATTGAGATCCTATATAACACAAGATTGGAAATGCATGTTAAAAACACATGTTATTTAATTAATCGTGGGCTAAGAAGACTGGCTATTTTCTGAGATTTATGATCAAAGAAATAACATGTATTAACTTGAGTTTGAGAAGTATTAATCTGGCAGAGGTAAATTATCAATTTAAAGAATAGAGATTCTATGGGCACCTGGGTGGCTCAGTGAGTTAAAGCCTCTGCCTTCAGCTCAGGTCATGATCTCAGGGTCCTGGGATCAAGGCCCTCATTGGGATCCCTTCTCAGAGGGGAGCCAGCTTTCTCCTCTCTCTCTGCCTGCCTCTCAGCCTACTTGTGATCTCTCTCTCTCTCTCTCTGTGTCAAATAAATAAATAAATAAAACCTCTAAAAAGAAAAATAAAGAATAGAGATTCTAAAGTGAATAATAGTGAGATGGAGGTTACTGTAATAATCAGAAGTATGGCAAGATAAACAAGTTAGGGAACTGAAGGATACTAAAAACTAATATAGTTAATAGAGAAAAGACAGCATTTGACAACTGAAAGGACAGTTTTGTTGGAGAGGGAGGTAAATGTTGACTGAGGTATACAGTAGAGTATCTTAAAAAAATGGCACTTCCATTTAGAAATTAGGGTAATAAATGACCGCAAAGACATCTTTGTCTGACTTCTCAACACTTCATTTCCCAAATCTGTAACAGAATGATATATTCCCTCCCTATCATCACATAATCCTACCAATTAAGTTTTTCTCTTTCTGTGTTTTCTGGTTTTATGAATAACTTGATCCTCTACCTAGTTCTTGAGAAAACTCAAAGTCAACATAAAGTGCTACTCTCTGTTCCACCATCATAGTTGGTCTAGCTAATCCTACATGGAAGAAAAGTCTGATCTGATCTTACTCTTTCAGGAGTGGAGAGAGTATAAACAGTTAATACTGATTTAGTCAATGTCAGAAAAGATATCTTCCACATGTGCAAAAGAAGCAATTTTTCATATCTGGAAAAACAGGCAAAAAATTAGTACCCATGACTCATTATCTTTTTAAAGAGGCCAAGAACACTATCAATAGTTTATGCAAAGTTGATCAATGAATTCTTGATTCTAGGCTTACCAACTCATTCATTGGATAATAAGTCCTAATGACTGACTTTGAAAATTGATGCCTGAATAAAAACACAAGTTCACTGTAGAAGATAAAATTTTTCTTTTTTTTTTTATAAAGATTTTTTATTTATTTATTTGACAGAGAGAGAGAGATTACAAGTAGGCAGAGAGGCAGGCAGAGAGAGAGGAGAGAGGAGGAAGCAGGCTCCCCGCTGAGCAGAGAGCCCGATGTGGGCCTCGATCCCAGGACCCTGGGATCATGACCTGAGCTGAAGGCAGCGGCTTTAACCCACTGAGCCACCCAGGCGCCCATAGAAGATAATATTTAATATCCCATAATATAATTCCCATGTTCTAACTACAGGTCTACTACACGCCAGTGAATTTCTTTTTTTAAGATTTTTATTTATTTATTTGAGAGAAAGAGAGAACATTAGAGAGAAAGGGCACAAGCAGGCAAAGCTGAGATGGAGAGAGAGAAGCAGACTCCCCTCTGAGCATGGAGTTTGATGCAGGACTCAATCCCAGTACCATGAGATCATGGCCTTTTGGGCTGAAGGCAGACACTTAACTGACAGAGCCACCCAGGTGCCCCATCATCGAAATTCTTGAGTATAATTTCTATGCCTTTTATTTTTTTTTAAAGATTTTATTTATTGGGCGCCTGGGTGGCTCAGTGGTTTAAAGCCGCTGCCTTCGGCTCAGGTCATGATCCCAGGGTCCTGGGATCGAGGCCCATATCGGGCTCTCTGCTCAGCGGGGAGCCTGCTTCCTCCTCTCTCCTCTCTCTCTGCCTGCCTCTATGCCTACTTGTAATCTCTCTCTCTGTGTCAAATGAATAAATAAAATCTTAAAAAAAAAAAAATAAAAAAAATAAAAAAATAAAAAAAAAAAGATTTTATTTATTTATTTGACAGAGAGAGATACAGCGAGAGAGGGAACATAAGCAGGGGGAGTGGGAGAGGGAGAAGCAGGCTTTCCTGCAGAGCAGGGAGCCCGATACAGGGCTCGATCCCAGGACCCTGGGATCATGACCTGATCCAAAGGCAGACGCTTAATGACTGAGCCACCCAGGTGCCCCACCTTTTATCTTTAAATTATGAGGGTCTATCTTAGTGCCTGAAATATAAAAGACAGTCATTATATCTTTATTGAATTCATACATAGTTATATAACATGTTGGAAGATTATTTTGCCCTAATAAGGAAGGACTACTTACAAAGAGAAAAGGGTAAAACTCTAGTTTAACACTGTTCCAGGGAAAGCTTCCTACATTTAGAAATTTGTGACTGCTTTTTTGGTTTCACATAATTTGTATGTCATGCGGGAAAGAGAAAAGGAATAACATATGAATCCATACTGTGAATATACAAGTAGTTCACTATGACCACACAAATATTAATAAGGAAAAACGTGAGTGAAAGATGAGCATTTTGATTCACAATATTAATTATGCATTTGAATTAAATATTACTATATTATTTATCCATGGAAACCATGTAAGACCTAATTTAGATATGATTTGAGTTCAACAATGACTGAGAACAAATTTCCTCTTATGTAAATATTGTTATACTCTTAAAAGTAGAATATGCAAATATGAACATAAGTCTTAGGAGATCTAGTAAATTTTTATCAGCATTCCAATATTTAAAAAATATCTACTGAGCATCAACTTTTTTCATAGCTGTATATATTTGAAAGTACCAATTGTTATCAACTCACTTAAATTCTTATTAGTCTCAATGAAATTAATTCTTTGCATTGGAAAAGCAAATATGTTTACAGAAAATGTAATACTGTGAAAAGAAAAATTTTTCCTTTATTACAGATAACTCTGGATGTTCAAGTCAATGTGCTGAACATTCTATAGAGGATACATTTCTACTACATATTATGTAGACACATGTTATAAAAGTAATTTTGTTCCCCCTAAATTCATGTGTTGAAGTCTTATCCACACAGTGTAACTGTATTTGGAAATAGGGCCCATAAAGATGTAATAAAGATTAACTGGGGTCATAATGTTGGGAACAATCCAATAGGACTTATTCCTTATAAAAAAAAGGAAGAGAGACCTTTCTCTGTAAGTACACATGTACACACACAAGAGGCCATATGAGAGCACAGGAGGAATATAGTCAACCACAAAACTAGACAGAAAGCTTTTACAGAAACTGAATCTGCTGACACCTTGATCTGGGACTTCCAGTCTCCAGCACTCTAAGGGGGGAAAAATTTCCATTGGTTAAGCCACCCAGTCAGTGGTATTTTCTTATGGCTGCCTGAGGTAATGCTGCGGAATGATAGTGATAAAGTCAGTGATTCCTAGCAGTGTTTTCTCTTCTCATCAGAGGATATTATCATATAATAATAAAGTATGATGAAATACATGGAGAAAAAAAATCATAGATCCTCACTACCTATCCCTAAATTAGAGGAAAGAATAGTTTCTCAAATAAGCAACCATTTCAAAGAAAATATCAGGATGGCAGTCTTTCTTTTCTGATGGTTGCTACAGCAAGGAAAAGGCAGTTATGAAAATACTTAGAGTGAGCTTATCTAAAAATAAAAGAAAGCTTATCTAATCCATAAAAATAGAATACAGAAGAAGAAATGCTTCTCTCTTAAAAAGAATTATTTTAAGAATTAAAAAAAACCTTGGACAATATCTAATTCAGGTTTTTAACATTAATCAAGAGGATATTGTTATCTAAAATTAGACTAAGAAAACTTAAAGGGAAATAAACAGATTTTTAGGTAAAACTCTTTGGAGGTGAAAATAATTATCCATTATAAATAATAATGTTAGCAAGAAACAAATACTGAATGTGAAGAAAAAATAGGAGTATAAAAATCATGAAGTTGAGGTATTCTCTTTGAACTAAAATGAGCAAAATAATGCAAAGAAAAATATTAAGACAACAAAAAACTAAAACCATGGTACAGATCCAGAAGAATCCATCTATTTACTATGGAATTAGATTCAAGAAAGAAATGCTAGAAATAATGGAAAGGAAACAATATGAGATTTTGTACGCTAAGAAAAAAAGTTTAAATATACACACAAATTAATAAAAATATTTTGATCCTTAAATATATTCTAGTATTCTTATTCAATTATTAAAAGTTTTAAAAGTTTCTAGGCAAAAAAAATACAACTTAAAATGAAGTCAAATTACTTCTATTCTTTACAGTATAATTCTTTACTACATGTAAACATGTAGTAGATCTAACATGTGTAGATCTAGAGAGTATAGTGCCAAGTGAAATAAACCAGTCAGAGAAAGATAAATATTAGTTCATTTATATGTGGAATTTAAGAAACAAAGCAAATGAAAAAAGGGGAAGAAAGAGACAAACCAAAAAACACTCAATTATAGAGAACAAACTCATGGTTACCAGACAAGAGGTAGATTGGGGGGCAGGAGATGGGTGAAATAGGTGGTTGGGATTAAGAGTACATTTATAACGATGAACCCTGAGTAATATATGGAATTATTGAATTGCTACACTGTATACTTGAAACTAATATAATACTCTATGCTAACTATATTGGAATTAAAATTAAAAAATAAAAAATGCAAAACTTCCACAGGAAAATAAAGGAGAAAAAGGAAATAAAAAGAATATGATTTAATAATAACGTAACTATTCAGGTGGCCACAAGTCTGAGTGCCATTGAAAACCATTTTTAACTATTGGGAAACACAGAAAACTCTTTCTGAATAAAAGTTCAGGAATATTGCATTCCTACTGGCCTAGATGTAAAACGAACAGAAACAGAATTCTAGAAGATTTAGTTCATGGATAAAAGAAAGACAGTATCTAAGATAGGCAGTTTAAACATGATCAACTATCATCATCATCATTGTCTTAATCACCACCAATACCATTACCCAGATTATATCAACAAAATGCCAAGGTAGGTGATGAAGTGAAAATATGTTTAACTTTTAGCTCATACAAGTTAGACTGAAGATATCCTATTTGATTTTACTTTAATCTTGATGATAAGAAGGGAAATAATATTTTTTAAGTTTACTAAAGGTAACCACTGATGGGATAATAGGCTATGTATCTTCAACTAAGAGAAAAACTAAGTCATACAAAGAGAGAGAAGAGTGAAGAGTTAGAGGGCATAGCTAAAACTTAAAAATAACACCAATGAATTCACAGCATATTCATATAGTAAAGTAGAATTATTAAAGTACTTATAAGTGTATTCATATAAAATGGTCACTTATGTTTATAATTAATGCAAGACTAAATCTTTACATGCAATATAATTTTAATTTTATTTAGATTTTCATCATAGTTGATAACAATGACAAAGATATTCTTGATTTATGGAATTATAAATTTAATCTTCAAATTACTACTAAGAAATAGGTACAATTATATCTGTGACGAAGATTTGAGAGTTTCTGAAATTTAAGAAATTTCACACACCTAGAAATTTTTAAGGCACAATTCTAAATTATGACGGTCTCCAAAGCCTGAGTTTGTATGAAAATATTAGTGACCACAATTAATCACAATGTTGACCATGTGTTCTCTAAATGAGGTTTTGCAAGAAAGATGCATGACATTAAAACTTTAATGTGTCATATATTAAAATAATGTATTTTTTAAAATAGGTAATGTGTTAAATAACATCTTATAGAAATGCTGTCTTCATGGTATCTTTTTTGTTAACTTTTTTTTTTCCCCAAAGTATGACTAGATTTACCATTCACCTTAGGGGTTAGGAAGGCCGTAAATAAGTGCTAGGTTGCCTGCACTGAAGAGCAATCAGAGCAGAAAATGGGGGCAAGTTGAATACATTCTAAGTAAACAAAGAGTGGCACTCTCAGTTGCATCAGGAGCTTAATCAAACCCTCTGCCAACCACAGGCTGAACAATGAGATACTGTGACCCAGGGCAACTCATAGGAATCCAGGCATAAAATAAAATCAAGAGGACTCTGTCTTTATCTAAGGCCTCACACTCTCAGGAGTGATTAGAATGATTAGAGAGGAAGAATCTAAGCTACTAGTTCCTGGGTGAAAGTGGGACAAAATAACACTTTTCTATGATAACAGCATCTAACACACACACACACACACACACACAGTGGAAAAGTGTAAAGTGCTAAGGGGCCTTAAGCATAATCTTAGACTTAAGTGACTTATGGTGATCTTGGAAAACCTTTGAATAACTAGGCTAAAAGCTAGAAAGAAAGAAGAAATCTGAGAGGGAACAATCAAGGTACACTGTGTGGGAAATAGATTTCACATTATCAGTTTAGCCAAGTTATTCAACAAATAAATAAGTGACCATGAAAACAATATCACCACCAGGGACTAGAGGTGAGTATTCAGAGTGGCTATAATATATTAATGTTGATATATCAGCAATTATATTATTAATTAAATATGTTATATAGAATTACTAATAATGTATTTAATACATGTCTGTAATGTCTAGTTTTCAACAAAATATATAAGATATGAAGAGTAATAGGAGGGCGTGGCCCTTAAAAAAAAGGTAATAAAATCTGTTTTTGAAAGAGCCCTTTAGATTTGACTAAAGACTTCAAATAATCTCTTATAAATATGTTCAAAGAACTAAAGGAGATAATGTGCAAAGAATGTAGAGACAGTATGATGACAAAATGTCATAAAATAAGGTATGTCAAAAAAGAGATAAAAATTGTAAAAAGAATCAAATGAGGGGTACATGGGTGGTTCATTTGGTTAAACATCTGCCTTTGGCTAAGTTCATGATCCCAGGGTCCTGGGTTTGAGCCCTGTGTCAAGCTCCCTGCTCCATGGGGAGTCTCATGCTCTCTCTTGCTATCTCTCTTGCTACCCCCCCAAATAAATACAATCTTAAAATAATCAAATGAAAATTACAGTTAAAAATTACAATAAAAAATAAATTCACTAGAGAGCTTCAAAGTAGATTTAAGCTGGAAAAAGAGTAGCAACCTTGAAGATATTGAAGGTGACACAATCTGAAAAACGGGGAAAAAAGAATGAAGAAAAATGTACAAAACCTTAGAGAAATGTGGGATACTTCAGTGCATTAACACACACATAATGAAAGTTTTAGAGGACAGGAGAGAGAGGAAAGGGCATAAAAATATTCAAAGAAATAACAGCTAAAACCTTTCCATATTTGATAAAGAATATTGTGTACACATCTAAGAAACAATTCTAAATAAGATAACAGAAAATATCCACTCCCAGACATATCATAGTCAAAATATTGACAAAGATAATGAGAAAATCATATCATGGAAACCCCAGTAAGGTTAACAACCACATGCTTATACCAGTAAATGTAAAATAATATTTGACAAAATTCAACACCATTTCATAATAAAAACACTAGGGGAAAACTAGGGATAGAAGGGAATTCCTAAGACTGATAAATGATATCTATAAAAAGTCATATATCATCTTAGTGGAAAAAGACTGATCAGGAAGACAACAAGGATATGTTCTCTTGCCACTGCTCTTCAACATTGTAATGGAAGTTCCCTCTACCCAAGGCAATTAAATGGGTAAAAGAAAGAAAAGGCATCTAAATTCAAGAGGAGGATATAAAATTTCCTCTATTTGCAGATAACAAATTCTCCTATACAGAAAATCCTAAGGAAGCCACGTACGCACACACACACCATTAAAATTAATAAACAAGTTCTATCAGATTACAGAATATAAGACAAATACACAATTTTTTTTATTTCCATGCACTAGCAATGAACAATCCAAATGTTAAATTAAGAAACTAAACATTTAAAAAATCATCAAAATGCTAAAATACTCAGGAATAAATGTAACAAAAGAACTATAAAGACTTGTAAACTGAAAACTACAAAGCATTACTTAAAGAAATTAAAGAAGACCTACATTTTTGGAAAGATATCTGTGTTAATGAATTGAAAGAATTAATAAAAAAATTAAAAAGGGAATATTTTAAAGATGGCTATATCCCCCAAATTGATCTACATATTTAGTGTGACCACTAGAAAAAGAAAAAAAAAAATCAAGTTTTGTTTTTGCTTTTTTTTTTTTTGTAAGAATTGAAACACTGATCCTAAAATTCAAATGGAAATGGAAGAGACCAAGGATTGCCAAAATAATCTTGAAAAAAATGTTGGAGGACTCATACATCTTCATTTCAAAACTTCCCATAAAACTATAGTAACACAATGATGTGTTACTAGTACAGGGATTAACATAGAGAAAAATGGAAGAGAATTGAGAATTCCTAAGGAAAAAAAAACCCTAACTTTTATGATTAATTGATTTTTGACAAAGTTGCTAAAATAACTCAATGGGGAAAAATATTTTCAACACATGGTACTGGGGCAACTGGATATTCACATGCAAAATAATTAGTCAGATCTCTTAAGGTATTTGCAGAAATTTACTCTAAATAGAAAGTAGACATAAAAGTAAGATCTAAAACTATAAAACCCTCAGAAGGATACATAAGAGTAATTCTTCGTGATCTTGGTTTAGGCAATGATTTCTTGGATGTGACACCAAAAGCACATATGACAAAAGAAAGTTTGATTTTTTGGACTACATCAAAATTTCAAATGTGCTGCAAATAATGCATTAAGAATGAAAAAGACAACTCAAAGACCTATTTGCAATCATATATCTGATAACAGACTATAATCTAGAAAATTTAAGAACAGTAACAAATTAATAATAAATAAATACACAAGTAACTCAATTAAAAGCCACAGCAGTTGTACAGATCTTTTCTCAAAGATTATATATAAATGACTAAGTACGGTTGACCATTGAACACCACAGGGATTAAAGGGTCAATCCCCATGCCATTGAAGATCTGTGTATTATAATTTCTGATTCCCCAAAACCTTCACTAATAGACTCCTGTTGACTGGAAGTCTTACCTATAAGAAACAGTTGATTAACACATAGTTTGTATGTTACTTGTATTATATACTATATTACTACTACTAAGCTAGAAAGAAAGAAATGGTATCTGGAAAATCATAAAGAAGAGAAAATACATTTACAGTACTGTTCTGAAAAAAATACACATGTAACTGGACCTTTGAATTTCAAATGCATGTTGTTCAAGAGTCAACTCTATTTGAAATAATTATCAATATTATTAGCCATTAGGAAAATGCAAATGAACACTACAGTGAGATTTCACTTCACACTCACTATAATGACTATAATCAAAAGATAAATTACAAGTGCTGGCAAAGACATAGAACAATTTGAACTCTCATACATCTCTGGCATGATGTAAAATGGTTCTGAACTTTGGGAAAAATGGGCAATTCCTCAAATAGTTAAATACTGTGTTATCCTATGACCCAACAATTCCATTCTTAGGTTAATATGCCAAAAAGTCATGAAAATATGCCCACACAAAAACTTATTTATAAAACATTCATAGCTTTATCTATTTATTTGAGAGAGAGAGAGCATGAGTAGAGGGGAGGAACAGAGGGAGAAGCACGGTCCTAGCTGAGCAAGGTGCCTGACATAGGGCTCGATCCCAGGACCCTGGGATCATGACCTGAGCCGAAGGCACTTAACTGACTGAGCCACACAGGAGCCCCAGTAGCATTATTTTTTTAATAACCAAAAATAAAAATTAACCCAAATGTCCATCAACTAAAGAATGGATAAAGAAATTGTGGCATATCCATACAATGGAATGTTTTTCCAAGTTAAAAAAAATAATAAAGGACTAGTACATGTTACAACATGTAAGAAATTTGAAATCATTATGCTAAAAGAAGCTAGTCACAAAAGATTACATGTTATATGATTACATGTTATATGTTATATGATTTCATTTACATGAGAAGTCAAGAATAGGCAAATATGTAGATATAGAAAGAGATTAGCATTTGTTTAGATGGGGAAGGGAGGGAGGAGTGATTGCAAATGGGTAATTTTTATAGTGATAAAAATTTATATTATAGTGATGTTTGTACAATTCTCCTTGGACTATATTAAAATCATTCAATTGTATATTTTTATTTTTAATTATATATTTTGAATGGATGAATTTTATCTTAATATAGATGCTAAAATTATAATTATAATACTCATTAAAATGTTCATATTAAATATATTACCATATTTTAAATGAAATCTCAACATCATTTGTTAAAAATAAGGTTTAAATGAAGTTAAACCAATTAAAAAGACTTCTGTTAAATGATAAACTGAGGCATATTATAAATTGCAGTTTGTTTGAGCAAAAATCTATTTGAATTCGGCAGCACCCCACTCTAACAGATGGAAAGGAGCTCTGAAGAGCTGTACAAAATGAAAGACTTATTGGCAGAAGGGAGTAGGAAAAGGAAAGTTATACTACGCTAAGGAATGCGTTGGTTATTGCAGAGTAACTTACCTCTAGAAAAATGCAGGGGTCTGGCAGGCTGATTACTTAACTAGTGTTGATTAGGCAAGTCCTGATCCACTGGTTTAAGATTTCGTCTCTGGAAGAGCCAAACTGTAATTAAATCTTGGTTTGGTAATGTGGGGTTTAGCATAAGTGACTTCATTTGTGGACTATTGTCTTGCTTTTTAACACTTCATAAATTTCCCTGTCATTTTTCTTCTGAAAATATTTAATAGTGACAAAAAAAAAACTAAAAAAGTAGCTTCATATTTGGTCATACCTACTTTTCATTTGAGGTTTTGAATTCAGAAATATAACATTTTATTTTATATTTTATAATTTATATATGTTACATTATAAAAGTATGACTATAATATTTCTGTTAAAAAAAAGTAAGAGAACAGGTCGCAGATGAAGTTCACTTATGCTAAGCCCATGTCACCAAACCGAAGCTTGATATCTAACCTAGCTGAAATTTCAACTTTCTCCAAGATTGCAGTCTTAAGTGGTCAGTCTGGAATTTTCTGGTCAGTAGCCATGAAAAAATCTGCTACATAAACTATTTTTTATCTCCCAAAGGAAGATGTAGTAACTCATTCTTTTCCTTATCCCTTCCCCCTGCCGCCTATAAAAGCTTCATGTTTTGTACAGTTCTTCAGAGCTCCTTTCTACTTGTTAGATGGGTATTGCCTGACTCCTAAGTCATTGAAAAAAGCCAATTAGATCCTCAAATTTACTCAGTTGAATTTTGTTTTTTGACAATTCAATACTGATGTAATTTAAAAGTGGTACAGTTCTGAATATCTAATACAAAACTTAACTGATGAAGAATATAAAAAAAATACCACCTTACTACAAACTTAACTGTAAGCTATCGAATCTTTTTAAAATNCCTGCCGCCTATAAAAGCTTCATGTTTTGTACAGTTCTTCAGAGCTCCTTTCTACTTGTTAGATGGGTATTGCCTGACTCCTAAGTCATTGAAAAAAGCCAATTAGATCCTCAAATTTACTCAGTTGAATTTTGTTTTTTGACAATTCAATACTGATGTAATTTAAAAGTGGTACAGTTCTGAATATCTAATACAAAACTTAACTGATGAAGAATATAAAAAAAATACCACCTTACTACAAACTTAACTGTAAGCTATCGAATCTTTTTAAAAATAAATAATATGCCTTAGATATCTGCATTTGTTCTTCAAAAAGCTCTAATATATAGGATAAGAAAATAAAATTTCAATTAGTATTCCTCTTGATATTCATTGTGCTGTTTCATTCTGAATGTCATAAAGTGAAATGAGAGTGAATATAGTGTCTAAAGAGGTAACTCTAAAGCTCTCCCACACACGTACTTTTATACTAAGACTTGTTCATTTATCTGTTGTCTGAGAAGCTTAATTACCTCTAATGAATTCTGTTGGTATTTTGGGTTAATTGACTTTCTTCATTTCATTAAGCTTTTATGAATTTCATAGTTTTTCAAACTAACTAGGTTGGATTTATTCATGCATATGTTCAATCGATGATTATTTTTACTTCGTTCATGTATGACTATAATAGGAAAGTAATTTTAAATTACTCTGTGTTTTCTGACCTTTTTACTAGTATTCTATACATTGGTATTTCCCAGTTGCTCAATGAAACATGGCCAGCTACATCCCATTTTGACTTGAGACCAGAGGCTGTACTAAATAGAAAGCCATAGTCTATCCTTACTACAGCTTTCAACCTTGCGAAAGGAGAGGGACAAAGACAAGGGAAAAGGAAAAAAGAGAAAAAGAGAAGAAACACATAGCAAGAAAGACAAAGAGACAGAAAAAAGAGAGGAACAGAGGGAGACAAAGAAAGGTGCAGAGGGAACCTGGGGTTCCAAATGGATACAAATATGATTTTTTTCTTTTCTTTTTTTTTTTAAAGATTTTATTTATTTATTTCACAGAGGGAGAGAGGTCACAAGGAGGCAGAGAGGCAGACAGAGAGAGAGAGAGGGGGAAGGAGGCTCCCTGCTGAGCAGGGAGCCCGATGCGGACCTTGATCCCAGGACCCTGAGATCATGACCTGAGCCAAAAGCAGAGGCATTAACCCACTGAGCCACCCAGGCTCCCACAAATATAAATTTAAATAAATATACGGAGGCTCTTACTTACAAAGAGAGGAGAAGCAGATTATTTTACTTTCATCAACTAGAAGCATATTTTACTGAAAGTACTTCAAAGGAAATTTTAAAAAACAGTTACAAAACTAGATTTCTACAATAAAATTTATCTGAGGTATTAGTGTAAAACTGTTTATAGTAAGTAGAGTAATGTTCCTAATGATTAAGAGAGGGAGCATTTCAAGGATAGCACTTGTTTGCTGATACTTTTCCTACCTTAGTTTTTCTTTTTTGAGAAATTAATCTTACCATATTGGAGGTCTTTTAATTTCATTTATTTTATTTTGATAAAATTCTACCTCTCCTTTTTTTTACCATATCTGATCATTTTAGAAATAAGGGATAGAATGAAAATAACCTGCTGTACATGTTTGCCACAAGATGGATAGAATTACATGCCACATCTCAATGATCTAGGAGTGAATAGAAGGTACATTCGCTATAAGCCACAAACATGGTTAAGACCTGAATTTCAGTGCAGTTATAATTTTAGTGAACATATTCATAATGGAGTCAAAACTCAGTATAAAAAAAAAGTTTGAGTTATTTAACCGTGAATGCTTATTAAAGAATTTTGGTTACAGTTCATTAGTCCTGAAGCAATTTACATTAAATTTCAGGGAGAGTGCAGATTTATATTAACTTACACGTAAAAAATAAATGATGAAAGGAAAGTGTATCTTGGGTTACATTTTTACTTAAATGAAAACACGTATTTTTAATTTGAAAATAAATAATCCATGAACAAAACAGAAGACTAACACAGAGATTTTGAATGAATTTACAGCTTAAAAGATTGATCAAGAAATTAAACAGCCACTGTTAAAATTTTCTGTATGTAATACTGAAGCCATAAAGATGCTTTTCTGATAAAGGCACATGAACATGAAAAGATCCCAAAATCCTGATTAAAGCTACAGAAACTGAGTGATTGACATTTCTTAGAAAGCCAGAATAGCAGTAAATAAATATCCTAAAAACAACACAAGTACCCATTAATAACATCTTAAAAAGTCTTATATCTCAATGGAATATTATAGAATTGTGAAAATGGAAGAAAAGTGAAAGCCATCAATATGAATAAATCTAGTGGGACTGTAAAATATAATTAACTTTTTAGAACCAAAACTCTTTCTAAACATGGCTTAGCCACATACTAGCTGTTCAGCTTTATGCATGATACTTAACCTCTCCATGACACATTCTCTTCATGTATAAAACAAGAATGATTAAAGCAAATATCAAAGACTGTAGCGATGTTAGACTATTTATGTTCATTTTAAGTATCATAGAATTGTTAGCCTTTGCTATCTCACAAATTTCCCCCCAAATATTACCAAATAAACAAATTTCAAAAGAATATACAAAATTTGTTAGCATACTGAATGTTAAAAACAAGCAAAACAATAGTAATTATTTAAGGAATATTTACATTGTAAATAATATTTTTAAAAAACAAGAGCATAATCAACTAGAAAAAAAGAGGATAGAAGTTAATGACTTGAGAGTCAGAAAGGAATACTATGGAGCTTTATCAATCTATCACAGCTGCTAACTTAGAAAACAAATGGGTAAGCTTCCCTGGCCAACTCTCCATCCATGGGATCCTGAGAAGTTTCAACAAATAAAAAGTGTAGCTCCTGGTTGGATTTGCCAACACTGTTGCTGAACAAACCCAGATAAACTCATCTCAAGAGAAGCCAATAACTCAAGAGATGAGGGATTAGAAAAGACAAAGGGAAAAATTTACTTTGGATGGTGGTAGCCAGGGGAGGTGACAGGCTTAAGCCTTAACAAGTGACCTCTCCATTGACAAGAGGGACATCTACAGTCTTACAGGAGAGATTAGAGGAGGTACATGCAATAGAGCAGAGAGTGTATGATCATGGGTGGGGTTGGTATGTGTTCAACAAATGATCATGGGAAGGGTAGGGATGTGTGGTATGTAAGTCTTCTAGGCATGCCATCCTTATCAGGGCTCTTTTGGTCTGGGGGTTGGTGTGTTCTAGTCATTGGAAAATATTTTTGTCAATGCCTTAAGAAAGTGTGATAAGAAAGAAGAATAATGGGTTTCAGTTAAAACAAGAAATAAGTAGTCTTGTCCATTTCTGGTTTTAACTATTGGGTTCGATAGTTAAGCAAGAGGGCCCACTGACAGAGCAAGGAATACAAGAGCTTTCAACAGTGTTGGTAATATTTTAATTTTTAAAAATTTTTTGTAATATTTTATTTTTAAGCTAACTTGTACACAGTTGCTCAATGATTATTGTCCTTTGAACTGTAATTATGCTATATTTTCTCAATGTGAAATGAGCCACAATAATTTTAACTGAAAAAAATAAATTACCTAAAACTATTTATAAATACTACTAGGTTCCACTACAGTATAAGTTAACTTTCTTAAGAGCAGAAAGTTCTGTTTACTGCTGGATCTCTAGTGCCTACAAAAGTCCCTGGCAGAGAGTGGATGCTCAGTGCATATTAATGATCTAATGAATGTTCATACCTAATAAGACCTAAATGAGACTGGAGAAAAATCATGTTGAAATTTCACTGTAATATTATGAAAACTTCATTTCCTAAATCCCTGAGAGATAATTGAATTGCTTCTTGATCTATATGCTTCCTTTGACACTCTTTTCCATGATATACTTATATTTGCCAACTCTGGTTTCCTGGTCTTCCTGAGATTTGTCTCTTCTTCTGCATACAGCCCTTACTCTCATTCTTAGTACTGTCAACATTGCACTCAAATTCATGTTCCACATTCAAGTATAAATTATTGTATTTGAACAATATTTTTTATGATTGTATTTATTTATTTGACAGGGGAAAATACAAACGGGAAGGGGGGCAGCAGACAGAGGGCGAGGGAGAAGGCTCCCTGATGAGCCGGGAGCTCAGCTCAATCCCAGTACCTGAGATAATGACCTGAGCCAAAGGCAGACTCTTAACCAACTGAGACACCCAGGTGCCCCTGAAAAATATTTTTAACCTACATGTAAGAAGTTAGGCAAACAGACTCCCCACAAACAAGATAGAAGTCCATAAATAAAAGAAAGGGAAATTATTTCCATTCATCTTATTTTTATAACAACTTTCTTAAAAAAGGATAACACTCAAAGAAACAAACATAAAAAATAAAACCTGTTAGGGGAAACAATGAAAATCATTATTATTCAATTAGAAATTCTTTAAAAATACATAAATCTAAAAAAAATCTCAAAATGAGGAAATTTGCTGCTTTCAAACATTGGAGAGAACTTTGTACATATCTAAAATATTACTCTGTAGAAAATATAGTTTTAGCCCAGTAATCAATATGAATCCCACCTAAAAATAACCCTCAGGCTAAACTTTCTCAGGCAGCATAAGTTTGTTTTTTTTTTTAAAGGTTTTATTTATTTATTTGACAGAAAGAGACAGAGCGAGAGAGGAAACACAGCAGGGGTAGTGGGAGAGGGAAAAGCAGGCTTTCCATGGAGCAGAGAGCCCAACGTGGGGCTTGATCCCAGAACCCTGGGATCATGACCTGAGCCGAAGGCAGACGCTTAATGACTGAGCCACCCAGGCGCCCCAGGAAGTATAAGCTTTTAAGAAATAATTTACTATTACTAGTTTATAATTTACTATTACTAGTTTTAATAATTGTTATATAATTTTACAATTGATGTTTATAAATAGAAGTTAACTCAAAGTGGAAAATATAAATTCCATGTCAAATAAGCAATACAGATATTAAAGCATTTGATATTCATTGAGCAATACAGATATTAAAGCACTTGATAGTCATTCATTTCTATGTGTCCAGTATTGAGAAAATTACTAGCAATACAAGAAATACATGGTCTCTATCCTCAAATAGCTTGTAGTCTCCCTAGAAAGATAGATAACTATAGTACTTATTGAGTGATGTAAATAAGTTTCACAAAAACATGTGGAATCCCAGCAAACAAATTCTATCATAAACAGAAAAGCCGTGGAAAGAAATTCTGAGTAGATATTGAAAGTTATCAGTTTTCCCGGTGAAGACTGGGAAAAAGAGGGGCAGGAGGTAGATAGGAAAAGCGTTCAGATAGATGAAATAATGTACACAACACAGAGCTATCAAGTCATATGAGAAGTCTGAGGAATAAATTTTACAGCATAAGTGTATTTGAGGCAATAATGAGACTCACTAATGAAAAGTCAAATTTAAATTTGGAAACAAATTTAATGTGCTTTACACGTGCATTAAACCATATACCTCATGGACCATAAATTTTATTTTGTTTCTTTATAGTTAGTCTCTAGGTGATTGATAGGATATAAAACAACATTTTGCAGCCATCATGACCAAGGGCATTTTTCCAGCATGTAATACTTTGTATATATGCCTAACCCGAAGTTTGAATTTGTTATAAAAATCACAAGATATAATTGGTTAGTGGAAATAATAGTCTCCTTGAGAAACCTTTAAGAAAATAAACACTTTAAGCTCTATCATTAAGAGATAATCTTGAGTCTATAATATCGCAGTACTGAAGTTTTCTATTATTTATACCTTCTCAAGTTTCTCTCTGTTCCTGGTTCATCAGGCCCATTTTGTAAAAAATGAACATTAGAAATGTGCTTTCTATAATCCCATCAGTATTGTAGAAAACTAGATTTCCTGCTGCACTGAAATAGAAAGCTTCATGACATTAGTCTTGAAAACTATTTATTGGATATGACACTAAAAATACAGGCAACAACAAATGAGATCATATCAAAGTAAAAGGCTTCTGCACAGCAATAGAAATAATAAACAGTGAAAGGACACCTGTGGAAGAGAATATATTTGCAAACTATATATCTGTTAAGAGGTTAATATCCAAAATACATAAAGAACCCCTACAACTGGGTGGCTCAGTCATTAAGCGTCCGCCTTTGGTTCAGGTCATGATCCCAGGGTCCTGGGATCGAGCCCTGCATTGGGCTCCCTGCTCTTTGAGAAGCCTGCTTCTCCCTCTCCCACTCCCCCTGCTTGTGTTCCCTCTCTCTGTCTCTCTCTGTCAAATAAATAAATAAAATCTTTAAAAAAATTAAAAATTTAAAAAGGAAAACAAAAACAATAACAAGGGTTGGGCAGGATGCTGATAAGTTGAAACCCTTGTACACTGTTGGTGGAAATGTAAACTGCTATGGAGAACAGTATCGAGGGTTCTCAAAAATTAAAAAAAGAACTACCATATGATCCAGCAATCCTACTTCTCGGTATATAGTGAAAGGAATTAAAATAAGGATCTTGAAGAGCTATTGGCACTTTTATGTTTACTGTAGCAATATTCACAAATACCAAGATGTGGAAACAACCTAAATATTTATCAATGGATAAATGAATAAAAATAATGTATTTTATCCATAAAAAGGAGGAAGTTTTGTCTCCATATTTTATATTCCTACTGTCTTGCACTAGCAAGCTTTGACAGAATAAGAACAAAGTTTCTTCATTAAGTCTGATATTCCTTCATAGATTAAAGTTCTTTAGAGCTTACAAACAATTCCCATCCAATCCCCCTGATTCTCAGAGTGTAGGATGGCTGGTAAATACTTGAATTATCTCAGATCAAAGGAAAAGATGGGTAATTCTTGCTCTTGGAGCTTCAGGATCTGACATTTATCCTGCGATTCTGACCTTTCACAGTAACACAGATGTGATTCCATTCGTGGGACATGTTTTTAGATTCAATTCTCATTTGAGACCCTATTTGTAGTTCATCCTGTAGCTTCAAACTTACAGTGAAGTGTCCTGCTTCCAGACACAACCTATTGTATGAACCTTGCTGGCATTTTTGTCCCCATTAATTCTGTCTCCTGAACTGTGCTTCTTGCTTCAATCTCCACTGATTCATCTTAAAGCTGCCATGTCTAATACTGGCAAATGACCATAAGAGGACTTGACTAAGGATGGTTTTTAGAGGCAGTGACAGAAGTTTCTAGGAACTTGGAGAGTGGCAAGAACTTAGTAAGAGACTGGAAGAAAAAGGTCAAAATAATACCAAGAACAGAACTGACAAGTCTAACTTACTGAGTACTAAACTAGGAATGCTTATGACTATAGGGGTTAGAATGATATAGATACACGTTCCTAACTGAGTCTTGAACGAAAATATAATATTTTACATAAGTTTGATTTACATGCCATCCTCCAGAAACATATTTGACAAGGGTGTGAGGACATCTCTGTGACTGTGAAGAGAACAGGCAGAGGTGTGATTGTTTCCATTTGACTCATGAGAATACAGAGAACAAAGTTGTCTGCTTTGAGTCAAGGCTGATATTTTTAAGAGCAGCTATTTATATTCCCTACATCACAGTTGTAGATCCAAATGTTTTAAATACAATGTCAGTCATGGAAAAATCAAGTTATATTATGAATTTGCAGACTTCCTAAATAGTAATAAAAATAATCTGTTAGTAGTGTTTATTTGAAATAATTTATAAAGACAATAAAGACATTTCCCCCACATCTAAGATCAATAAATCAGATACTACTACTGTCTTTGATGGATATGCTTAATTCATTGATTTTTCAATATTCTAAACTTCCTTTAAAACTAATGTGTTAACTCTATGAAGGTTCCATTTAAATTTGGTCTATTATATTTTATTGAAGCTACAAAAATTGATTTTAACTACTCAGTATCCATTTCTCTCACAAAGCAGAAGAAACAAGAAGTAGGGTAATTTAATATAAACTGCAATAATTACCAACTACATGCTAATATAAAAATGCCTTCTGTTTCTGACCTAATGTGTTCCTTAGTGATATCTTGCATCTTGACACATTTCATGTAGGTGGACTATTAATTCTACTCTAATTTAATACTAGACTATTTTGGAATGCCGTTTCTAAGTACATATGCTAATAAAAATTTACTGTTACTTTTTAAATTATTATTCTGGTTTTGTTAGTATGGACATATCTGTTATTATGAAGTTTATATAAAACTATCTTACATTATAGTGGGCCTTCAGATATCAATTTTAGCTTTTTACATTATGATAATAATATTGAGTCTTGGAATTTTATATGTGTCAACAGAATAATTTTTAGTTGTGAAAAATACATCAGAATATTTGATAAAGCATATTTATTTTAGGTACTTATAAAATCATTTTAATCTAACTCATGGAGATAAAAAAATTTTGATGTTAATTTTTAATGTTAGTGCTCAAATATTTCAATGAATATGACCAATTACTGGAATTTGATCCATTGAAAATTTTGAAACTATATTCTATACTAGAAATAAACATTGGGATACCTGACTTTTGTAATCCTTTTAGCTTATTTTTTTAAGACACTGTTATTCAAAAAAAAGGAAAGTAGAACTGAAGCACATATTATTTGATTAACTTTGTGTGTAAATATGTTTTTCAGCAATAAAACATAGATACGTAAAAATCCATGTCCTTTCTCCCTTATATTTGAATGTTACTTCATAAAATAATAATTGTATCTGCAAAGTTCAGAGAATTTGTTTCCAAAAAATGCTTTTGTTTGTATTAATTTTTTTTAAAGATTTTATTTATTCATTTGACACAGAGAGAGAGATTGCAAGTAGGCAGAGAGAGAGGAGAGAGGAGGAAGCAGGCTCCCTGCTGAGCAGAGAGCCCGATGTGGGCCTCGATCTCAGGACACTGGGATCATGACCTGAGCCGAAGGCAGTGGCTTTAACCCACTGAGCCACCCAGGCGCCCTTATTTGTATTAATTTTCAATGACATTCTTCAAACTAACATTTGAGACCATCACCCGCTGCCATCCTATAGGAATATATCCTATATCCTATAGAAATATGCTACACTTTGGAAAAGAAACATAGAAACACCATGGAATCATCAGTGGAATGCTACTAAGTCTTAATGGTAAAACATTCTCCTAATAGTTTTGTGTAGTCTAAACGTCCTACATAGAATGAGAAAATATTCCTAAATGTTAACTCTGCATCATGTAACTCTGGGTAGCGGCCATAAGAAGTGTCAAACACTTTCATAATGTTTCATAATGACATAATAGAAACACAGCTATTTCAGTTATACTGCATTGCATTTACGTACACCCATAAGATTTGAATTTTTTATATCTTAAGAAATGTATGTTTTATTAACAGCAAAACAATTGTGATCAATAGTTTATCACAGGTATCAATTCTTTTAACAATCTTTGATATTAAATAATAATGATTTCTTAAACTTTTTACTTTGACTCACTTTTTTTTTTAAAGATTATTTATTTATTTATTTATTTGACAGAGAGAGAGATCACAAGTAGGCAGAGAGGCAGGCAAAGAGAGAGGAGGAAGCAGGCTCCCTGCTGAGCAGAGAGACCGATGCGGACCTCGATCCCAGGACCCTGAGATCATGACCTGAGCCGAAAGCAGAGGCTTTAACCCACTGAGCCACCCAGGCGCCCTTGACTCACATTTTTGAGGCCTGTTGCACAAGCTACTTATAGCATAAATAACTTAAACAGATATCTAAATACTGCTAAGTACAAAAAATGTATGTATAAAGAACTATACATAAAACTTCATCTTACCAGAATATTAAAAAAGCATAAACTATGATCATTAGCATAGTTCTTAATGAAAAGGTTTCATAAACAAAAAATGCATCCCTCATTTCAATTTCACTCATTAAATAATATAGTAAATTCTGACCCTAAGTTATACATTTTCTATCAATATCTTAAAATACATGTGTCACTACACTGGGGTTTGGCATTGAAGATTGGAAATCAATTAATTTGATCAACTCATCAAATCTTCAAAAACTCATTACAACTTTATTTAAAATAAAGTAAACCTGGCATCACACAATGAAATGAAATATAAACAGACTGGATCCAGATGTTCAATCATCAAGATGCAAGATGGTTTATCTGCAGGAAAGGTATGTGATTTATGTGCTTTGACTGAGAGAGCTTTAGAATGGTTAGAATTAGATCAAAGGACCCAGGAAAATTATCAGTATAAATACTACGCCGAGTTATTTTTTTCCCAGCCAATACCTGGAGCATTCTGTGAGTAGTACAGCAATCAAATGAGCCAATAGAACTGTCTGTCATTAGTGGCTTTGCACTCATGCCCTAGTAATGAAAATTGACAAAAAGACAGATAGTATGCAAAGAGGGCATAAAGGTTTGAAGTCTAAATTGAACAAATTAGCAGAGAAAGTTAATAATCTGGAAACAGCAATCGATGGCCCAAAGGAATAAACTGCTAGCATTGACTGAGTCATTGCACGAAACTCAAAGGAAATGATACACTCTAAAAATTTTGCTGCAATGGAAGAAAAAGAAGGTAAAATTCTGTGACTTTAACTAGAAGCCAGTGAGAACTGTATGTGCTCCACAAACATCAAATTTACCTCAGGGTATAGAGAAGCAAACCAGGTAGCCTATTTGAAAAATGATGTTTCCAGTCAGTTAATTTCTCAGGAAAGGAAGCGGAAGAGCACCTTTACTCTGGGGTTTTGTTTGTTTGTTTGTTTGTTTGTTTAGTCCTGGTTTCCAGTAAAAGTCTATATGTTTTTAAGTTGACTATGGTTCAATAAGTTAGTGATTTCAATTTATTATTTCATAAATATTAGTCCAAATCAATTTCTCTCCTATATGATTTTCATAGTATAATAAAACTCTAGGAGAATTAGTGAAAGAAATAGCAAATGGACAAATTAAAAGTAGATCTGCCCTTACAAATAGACTCTATTATTTTTTCAACTTTTTTCCAGAATTATTATTCTAATTTATTGATTCTAGATTTAAATAACGTCCAGTCTGCAAATTTTATAGGGATCATGCAGATATTTGGAATTAACCAGATTTGTCAAAAAATAAACACATAAAAATGGACTTTGTCAAAATTCCCTCTTTTTGGGATCATACTTTAAATTCACACAAACCCTTCTATTTATCTGATGGTCCTTTTTCAGAGCATTCTTTGCTCTACCCAGTTCTTCTATTTGGCAACATCATTCCAGACTTTGAATAATCTGGAACTCAGAAAAAAATCTGTTTAGAGGTACCAGGGTGGCACAGTCAGTTAAGCATCTGACTTGGTTTCAGCTCAGGTCTTGATCCCAGGATTGGGAGTTCAAACCCTGTGGAGCCTAATTTTAAAAATATCTGTATAATATGATATGTGATAAGAAACAGGTTCCGGGAACAGAAGAAAGAGATAGCATTCAGCATGCTAGGATTCACTGACAGCTTGGAATTACTGATACTGATGTCAGAAGAGATAATTAGAAGCTAGTAAGGTATATGTTAAAATAGATATAAAAATTTTTATCTTTGTTCTGCAGTTGCTCTACATCTAAAGGGTCATACTGATAAATTTTAACAAAAGACCAATAGGAATGACTAGTTAGAGTAACATAACTAATAAGATCAGAGGTTTTTAATTGGCACATAAAGGACTATTCTGGGATCCATTAGAAAAAAGAAAACTAAATCACAGTAAAAAAAGGTTGGACCATAGCAATATTTAACAAGTTTTACAAGTGATTTTCATGCATATTCTTTGACTCGATTAATTAATGTTTTTGTTAAAAGAATGGTTTCTCTGAGTACTTGACATTGCCTATGTCACTGCCTCGAGATGATGGACTGTGTTTGTTAGCAGTTTTGTTTTCTATAACAAAAAGCCAAAGTATTGGGGGATATTCTCCCTTGATATTCAATACATCAGTGTTTTATATACAAAAATATATATTCCAATAAATAAACCTAAAAGAATAACAAAAAATAAAAAAATAAGAGTAAAGATCACTCTCTAGTAAAGATTTGGTTTCACATTTAAAATGTAATAAATGCTCATATGTATAAGAATTAAATGGAGTAAGTAGATAAATGTCACATTCCCTCAGAGATAAACACTGTCAACAAGTTTGTGTATTTCCATTCTTTTAGTCAAATACATTGATGTATACAGTCTACATACAAACATACTATATGTGTGTACGTGTATATATATAATTCTAATTGTTTTATTAAACTTTAAAGAAAGCATGGTATGTCCATTTATTTTCAACTAGATAGTTTATTTTACTTTTTTTAAAAGATTTTATTTATTTATTTGACAGAGAGAGAGAGACATCACAAGTAGACAGAGAGGCAGGCAGAGAGAGAGAGAGGGGGAAGCAGGCTCCCTATAACCACTGAGCCACCCAGGCGCCCCTTCAACTAGATAGTTTAAATACACACACACAGACACACACTGAAGAATGGTAGCCTTAGGAAAGAGACTAGATGTATCTGTCAAAGAAATGACCTTTCTGTAAACACAGGAAACACAACCTGAGTGAGAATGTATGATGATTAAGACTCGGGGCAAGGAGAAACTTGGTTTAACCTGATGATTTCTTCATAACAACACTAGTAAAGATTCAAATTAAATGTGAAAACATGATTCTGAGGGTGGGAGAATCACTGAATGGAAACAAAAATCAAAAATGTATCATAACTCACTTTAGAAAATACATCCAGTATTTGTTTACATACTAGGAAGAAAGTGATTAGAGAGATTACAGTAATTAGTTGAAAATTTCTACTTACAAATTTAATATTGTTATATTTATAACACGTTCTTGAAAGTAAAGATATATCTATTCTATTCTTCTATCAACAATTTATCTGGCTTCACTATAATTCTACCACTATTCCATTAATATTAATTCTCTTAGCTGCCTTTGGAGGCAAAACAATACTTGAAAGTATGTTGAAACAGATGGATAGTGCAAACATATAGCAAAAGAAGTTGTGAATACACTCAACTACTATTTTGCTGTATCTTCTGCCCCAAAAGAAGGAATTTTTCCTTAAAAATATTAAGATGAAGATTGACAAGAAAGTTAAACCTTGAGATTGTTAACACAGCATTTATGAGAGCACTAAAATCCTTCAAATTATAATTAATTTTAATATGAAGTACAAACTTTTAGATGACATGACTGAACCATCTTAAGTACGTTTTAAAAATCATGTCTTGAATAAATCTTCATAATCATTATGCTACTAACTTTATTAAATCTACTTGGGAATTTAATTAATTGCGAATGGTTATTCTGCTCATTATTAAAAAGCACATTAATATATACTTCAGATATGGGAACAAAGACATATGGGCACACAATCACAAGGAAGTTTCCTTAGCCTTCTTATAACTTAAAATAGCACAGTATTGCCAGAAAAGTCAGAATATTAGTACAAGAAGAATCAGTTTCTTACTTACAGTTAATTTATATTTGATCATGGCACTAAAATTTAGCTTGTCATTTAAAGAAAATCTGTTTTATTTAGCATATAATGGGATTTTATAATACTCAGTGTAATTTTAACAATTAAGAAAATTATAT
This sequence comes from Ailurus styani, assembly GCA_002007465.1. Taxonomy (NCBI): domain Eukaryota; kingdom Metazoa; phylum Chordata; class Mammalia; order Carnivora; family Ailuridae; genus Ailurus; species Ailurus styani. Next base: position 6,707,816 of record LNAC01000010.1, on the reverse strand, counting down.
CCAGAAGACAATTTTGTGAAGCCCATAAACACAATGAAAACTGCATTAACTTTATCTTTTTTTACTTGTATAGCTATTATTAGATTTTTGTAAAATAGAAACTATTTATACATAATAACGAAGAAAAATCCCCAAAAGGAAAAACAATTGATAAGCTATTTCCCTATAAAAGGATGATGAGAAAAATGCCATATGTTTTGTTGATGGGACCTGAGTTAGAAAGCTTCGAATTCTTTTGGAACAAAACAAATAGCCTATAATAAATATATAGAACACTACTTGTTTAGTTTACATTGCAAATAAAGAATTCCAAACTTGAGTCTGTAATTCAGTAACTGTTTGATTAAAGTGAATGTAAACACTGTATATTTTGCCCTCCTATGTTTAACATGTTTTTAACATAAACATGTTAGAAATAAACATGTAATTTTTCAATTTTTACTCTATTATGAGTTGCTAACATTAATGTCAAATGGTATTAACAAAGAAAAAATGATTTGCATGGATTTCTTCTTTGTATGTATATAGAAGTAAATTCTTTTCATGAAAGAGGAAAAAAAAACAATTTGTGATCTTGTTTTTCCAATTGCCTGATACTCTAAATTACTTATCTGGAATCTAACTGGAAAATCATTAAAAATTAGGTCCACTAATCATTTAAATCTACCTTTAAACACCTGAACAGGGGCAATAGTGTTTCTGTCCTTTATAATTAACATAATAAATGCTAATTTTTGTTTAATATCTTTACTAGACTTCTGTGGATGTGTGTGTGTGTGAGAGAGAGACATACATATTTGGTATCAATAAAACAAACATTTATAAAATTCTCTTTAGCTAATATGTGGACATCCCTAATTATTTGAAAGTGTAGACCTCATCTCAGAGCCAAAGTATCCTGCCAGCTTGGGAAAGTATTATTAAAGTTTGCATTATTAATAGGTAGAATCAATATGCTAAGAACTCCATAAAATTTAAGGTGAATACATTTCAGTTTGGATCTCTAAGTTCTAAGGCAGAATCCAGGTATATGTGAGACTAGAATGAAGAGTTATTAATTAAGATGCAGCATACAAAATGGTTATATCTACAAACAATACTTTGGAATACAAACTGAGAAATAAATGCTTATTACAGGACACTAGTGTGAATATCTTAGAATAGTTTATTATCGTCAATAGCTTATCTCCTTGAGTAGGCTACTGTAGAGATACAGTGAATATTTCTTTTCCCAAAACATAATAGTATAGGTCTTAATTTTTTAGAAGTTTAAACTATTCATTAAATAATTCTGGAAAAAAATGACTACTCAAAACAAAGGCAAAACACAACTATAAAACTTAGCTTATTACTTATCCAAATGGAAAAAGAAGTATCTGTAGCCATCAAATATTTTGTTTCTCAAGAAAGCAAGATCAAATACGAAAGATACATACCAATTTTTACATATCACATCTGATAGGCTTTTGTACAGAACAGCTTTAAATTTACAGAAATACTGAGAAATATACAAAGTTTGCTATACGCCATAAATGGTTTCCCCTATTACATTCATCTTACATTAATAGGTACACATTTGTTATAATTAATGAACTACCATTGATATGTTATTAAAGTTCATAAGTTATTTAAATTTCCTTAGCTTTTAAGCTAATGTCCTATTTTGTTCTAGCAGCCCATTCAGGATACCACACTACATTTAGTTGTCGTGCCTCCCTGGTCTCTTTGTTGTAACACACACACATTTCCTCATTTTTGATAGCCTTGATGGTCAGTTGTACTGAGTACTGGCCAGGTATATTATAGGAGACCCCTCTAGTGGAATTTGCCTGTTTTTCTAATTATTAGACTGGAGTTACAGTTTGGAGGATGATTACAGAGGTAAAGTGCCATTTGTATCATATCAAGATCATATACTACCAACATGATTTATGGGGTTAGTGCCTATCTTGATTAGCTGCCTGAAGAAATATTCATCAGTTTTCTCCACTATAAAGTGACTCCCAGCTCCCTTGCATACGTCACTCTTTGAAAGGAAGTCTCTATGCACAGTGCACACTTAAGGAGTTGGGAATCACGCAGCTTCTCCTTTAGGGTGGAGTATCTATATGAATCCCTAGAATTTTTTTCACTCTGGAAGATTTTGCTTTCCCATTAATTTATTCAACCATTTATTTATATCAATATGTACTTACAGATATTTCATACTATGAGTTAGAATCCAATACTAATATATTTGTTTTATTGCTCAATTTGTTCCATCTTAGTCCTCGGGAGCTCTTTCAGATGGCTCCTGTGTCTCTTAAACTCATATCCCTATGTTACAGCTTATATGTATTATATATGTTATATAGCTCAACTTCTTATGTTCAGCACAAAGTGCTCCAGACTCATCTTATATATGTACTACCCCAGTTCTAAAAATAGGCATCCAAGAATCTGTGGTATATTTTATTGGAAGAGAGTATTAGAAAACGAGGACTTCATTACTATTTACATGTCATTCTGTTAGGCCCTCTCCCTGACAGAGCAAATAAGTATAAGAGTATATTAACCTGTGTATTCACACACATCTATAATTATTTGTACATGTTTCATCTGTAACTATTTTAAGCTACCCACTTGTTCTTATGTTTCCAAGTCTTGCTGGTCTGTAAATTTCCAGTTAGACACATGGATCCCACTGTCTGCCTCTCTGCCTCCCATTCACTTTTTTAAATTCCTGTATTATATATACAAGTATCAGAATTGTTAACCCATATCCATATGAGAAACAAATTTACCAGTGAGAATGCAGTGTTTATATGTAGTGCCTTTAGCTTTTAGTCTAACATCTTCCAGCCATTTCTAAAGTTCCTTAGTTCAGCACTTTCTCCACCCACCCCTTTAAGTGAGGTTGTTTCATGCATTGTGACACAGAAAGATTCCTTTGCTACAGACTGCTTTCCTTCCTCAAATCTCTACAACTCCTATTTTTTAATTCACATATGTTATGGTTCACTTTGTATACTTAAGTTACATGTGTTTTGATAATTTAATAATGTCAGGTATCCATAACTACAGGATCACGTGCAATAGCTTGACCACCCTAAAAATCCTTGGTACCCACCGATATTTTAATGTCTGTATGGTGTTGCCTTTGCCAGAATATCACATAATTAAAACCATATAATATATGGTTCTTTCATTTACAAATAGGCACATAAGTTTCCTACACAGGTTTCCAGAGCAAATGGATAAAAGCCCAGAAGTGTGCGTGCTGAATAATCTGTAACCCAATGTTTAGATTTTTAAGAAAATGACAAACTGTCCTCCAAAGTGACTGGATCATTTGCATTTACATCAGCAACGAATGAGAATCTCTGCTGTTCTGCATCCTCACCAGCATTGGCTTTTGCCAGTTCAGTTTTATTTTCATTATGTTTTCTCTTTTAATTTCAGTTAGAGAAGTTTCTACTGATTTATCTTCAATGTCACAGATTCTTCCCTCAGCAGTGCCCAGGAAACTTATGAGTCCATTGAAAACGCTCTTCATTTCTGTTACATTGTTTTTGATTTTTAGCATTCCGTTCTGATTCTTAGATTTCCTGTCTCTCTGCTTGCACTCCCCGATCTATTCTTGCATGTTGTCTATTTTGCTTTTCCATTAGAGCCGTTAACATACTAATCACTGCCATTTCAATGTCCTGTCTGATCATTTAAAAATCTGTGTCCTATTGAGCCTGTTTATGATGCTGGCTTTTTCCCTTCATAATGTGCTTTTTCTTGCCTTGTTAGTATGCCTTATAATTTTTGTTGAAAACTGGACATGACGATCAGGTAATTAGAACTGAAGTAAAAGACCTTTGTGTAAGGTTTTATGTTAATTTGTCCAGGAGTTGTGCTTTGTTTAATGTTTGTTATAGTTGTAAGTGCCAGAGCCTTTATTACTCTAAGGTCATTGTTTTAATTGTTCTTGTTTTTAGACTTCCCTAAAAATTCTTTCTTAAATACAGGCTGAGCTGTCAGCTCTTTCAGTTATTTTACTGAAATCCTGTTGATGTGGTGGTAATGGTAAAAAGGTGTGGGAAAAAGGAAAGTATTCTCTAATCCTATGATTAGATCTCAGACTCAGTGAGGCTAAGACATGTTTCTTAGCTTCCCCCTCTTCCCTTACAGGAAACAGGAATACTAGAGCTGGATAATTTTCCTTCCTCCAAGTCTAATAAGGCTCTAGTCAAAACTTCTCTTGTTGAATAAATGTTTTGAAGAACTCTCCAGGGGCATTTCAAAATGGTTGCCTTTTGCTCCCCTTGCCAGAAACACAAAGATTTTTTCCTGGGTTCTTATCATGAGAATGTGGTGAGATTGCTGGAGGTAAAACCCACAAATGAGTGGAGGACCCATTAAGATTGTGTCCTTCAGGAATATCCAACTATATGATGCGAGTGTACACTCTGTTTCCATCAGTTTGTCAGTTACCATTTAAGTGTTCCTAATGGTTTATGGCTCCAGAGATTTCTGCTCCTGAAAAGCTGATCTTGATTCTCTGACTATTCAGATTAAACTGTGATGAATTGTTAATCGTATATGTCAAGTTGATTGGGCCATTGGATAGCTGGTTAAATAATATTTATGGTTGTGTCTATGAGGATATTTCTGAGGTTAGCATTTAAATTGGTGGGACTAAGTAAAGCATCTAGATGCCCACCCAATGTGAATGGGCATTATCCAATTTGTTGAGAGGCTGAATCAAACAAACAAAAGGCAGAGGAAGGTTAAATTTTCTCTCTTCCTGATTGAGCTGACACATTGATCTTCTGCCCTAAGTGCTCCTTGTTCTTCCTGGAATCTATCCCTTTGGCCCTCTGGCTCTCAGACCTTTGAACTACACCACCAGCTTTCTTGGGTCTACAGCTTTGTTTGAGGAAGCAATTGAGAGGATGTGGCCACTTGGTGACCAGCAAGCTGGACGTAGGCAATCAGAGGCTCCTCACCCCCTCCTCTGTACTTGGAATACATTCTTACCACCATTCCCATAGTGGGAGCTGTTCCAAAACATAGCCTTTGAGAAAGTAGGATATTAAGACTTCTGTATGGTATACATGACTAATCATAGAATTAAGACCTCTTTATAAACTTTAGGTTTATGGTGGGCTAGTGTGGGAATCTATTTGTCTTGTGGCTGCCCAAGACAAACCTTGTAGGTTTACCTACCTTAGGTAGGTTACCTACCAGTCTCAAGTGGTCTGCCTCTTTCTTTGATCTCTTCTTGCCCTTTGCACATGGGAAAGCTTGTGAACCAACAAGCTTGCAGAAAGTAGATCATGTGAATTCTCAGCCTCCAAAACTGTGTGAGCCAGTAGCTTATGATAAGTTTATCCCATAAATATGTGTACACACACACACACACACAAACACATTCGCTATTGGTTCTGTTTTTCTGCAAAACCATAACTAATATACTCTGCATATATGTATAAAGATGTTTAGATGCAGAAAAAGCATATATTTCCAGTAATTAAAAAGTGGTTAGTTTATAAAATAGAAAACCTTTCTGGAAGCTTGTGTGGCTCAGACGGTTAAGTGACCAACTCTCGGTTTTGGCTCAGATCATGATCTCAGGGTCATAAGATTAAACCCTGCACTGAGTTCCACACTCAGTGGGGAGTCTGCTTGGGAGTCCCTCTCTCCCTTTCCCTCTGCCCCTTCCTCCTGAGCCCTCTTTGTCTAAAATAAGTAAATCCTTTAAAAAATAAAAATAAAATAAAATACAAAAACTTTCAATAAAAATAACGAGATGGAGATATATGTATATATATATATATATATATATATATATATATATATGGAAAGAACACAAAAAAAATTTCCATGTGACAGAAGTAAAAGAATTAAGCGTAAACATCATTTTTATTAAAATTTCACGTATATAGTAGAAATGTGTAAAAAAATCTTTTTATGAATTTTATATATGTATATATGAACTTATTATGTTCATTAGCTTAGAATATTCCCAATTGTTTAGTTTGAAGTAAAGCGAATCAACATTCAACGTCGCAAGGGTACTTTCTACCTATTAGGTCATGATATAGACAATTCTGAAATATATTCCTTGTTATATGGATAATATACCTATATGATGTTTGTTTCTGACTATGCATCAGAATTATCTTGAGGTTCATGGCAGACCACTTAAATCGGAATTATTTGAGGAAAAGTTTAGGCATAAATATCTTTAAAGGCACCTGTGATGATTCTAATGAGGGCTATCCTCATACAAGGATCTCTATTTAATCAAAACAAATTTAATACACATTCTTAATATTATTTCCTTCTGAAAGGCCAACAAATATTACAAACTTGAAGGGAACAGGAGAGATGACAGCAAAGAATATTGGAAGCTTTAATGTAGATTGGCAAGTAGTAACTTACTTAACAGCCAGAAGAAATTGAAATTTTAGGCAGCAATGGGGGGATTAAACAGACTAAACTTTGCCTGAACCTTAGAAAGCCTAGCAATAAAGGAATTTTGCTAACTAAATGGGGGGTTTGGATGGAGCCAAATGTGAGGATGAGTTGAAAGTCTATTGGAACACGGCCTTCAGTTTTTCATTAAAATTTTTTTTAGTTATGGACAATTTATAAAAATATTTACTTTAGGGAAAAACAATGATTGTAAAATATGAAGAACACTTTCTGTTCTTACCCTTACATTGTTACCATATTGGAAATTTTTTTTAACGGGAACATATATTATTTGTGTAATTAAACTAAAATTCTAAGGAGAGTCAATCTTTCCAGTGTTTATCATTTTGAAAATAAGGTTCTATTTTCTCTACTGAAATTTTAGGGATTATGCTCTTAAGGTTTTTATCTCTTCTACAAGATTATGATATAAAGATCTATGTTATCATTTATGAATATAATGAACATTTTTTACTTTATGATTAATGAGACTATATCATGATATGCTATCCAGAATTCCCTTTCTATGTACTAAATATTTGTTTGCATTTGCCTAAAATTAATATTTTAAACCCTAACCTTGGTGAGGTAATTAGGGTTAAATTAGGTCATGAGGATGAAGTTCTCATGATGGGGATTAATGCTTTTAAAAAAGAAGGAAGAAAAACAATATAACTTTTTTGTGCACTCACCAAGGAAAGGTCGTGTGAAGACACAACCAGGAAAAGGGCCTTCACCAAAAACCCAACCTTGCTGGCATTCTGATTTCATACTCCTAGCCCCCAGAGCTGCGAGGAAGAAATACTGTTGTTTAAACTGCCTAGTGTAGGATATTTATTACAGCAGCTCTAACTGACTAAGGTATCCCTTTAATGAAGGTCTTGTGCCAGTGGGTAAAAGTGCTGCTGGCCTATATGCTTTTTCTGTCAGCCTCCTCAGGGGTGACCTCAACTGTAGAAACAGCTACTTTGACCAAATTCACATCCCTTTCTAGGGCAGGTTACAATCTATGACTGACTGATATGGGGTTATCAAAGCCTGGAAATCTAAACCTGCCTTTTGACAACTACAAAGAGGCACTCTACTCCTGGAGCTCCTTGTGTAGATTTGGGCCTGTATCAGAATCTGACTTTTCCATCTTCTCTATCCCACTTTCTTTCCTTCCTTCCCATAGCCATTGATCCTAGGGACACTTCTGCCACTAACTCCAACTATAAAACACTATCTCAAAAGCCTTTACAAAAGATTATCAGAATCTTTAGCTGCTGACTTATTATTTCTATATTTAGACTGTGTTTGTCATGCTATACCATACCATTAATCACAAATTAACATTATATGGATCATTATAACTCAGTCAAAAAAATACTCTCATTAAATTAGTGTTTCTTGGAGGAAGTTAAAATTTCAAGGCAATAATATTTTGGTCATATGTTCTATGGCTTAGATCTTAGCAAAATATAAACTAATGGGCAATGAGCCTTAATTGAGATGAAGTAGGGAGACACATTATAAAACTTAGGATTCCTGAATACAGATTGAAAAGGATGTCAATAATATAATGTCCCCTGTCCTCTTCTAGCTTTTCAGAAGGACAGAACTCATGTAGCTCAAAAAATATTCTAGGAAGAACCTTTTACATTACATACTCAAAATTATATATCTTCAAAATTATATCAGATTTTTGTGAAATAAAAAGCTTTTACATGGTGAAGAAAACAACCAACAAAACAAAGAAGTAACCTACTAAATGGGAGAAGATATTTGCACATGATATATCCAATAGGAGTTAATATACAAAATATACAAAGAACATATGCAACCAACACCAATCATCATCATCATCATCAATATCAGGTTAAAAAATGGGCAGAGGAACTGAATAGACATTTTTCCAAAGATGACATAGAAATAGCTAAGAGACATATGAAAAGATACTCAGCCTTATTAATTGTCAGGGAAATACAAATCAAAACCACTGAGAGATATTGTCTTATGCCTGTCAGAATAGCTAGAATCAAAAAGACAAGAAATAAGTGTTCAGATACAGAGAAAAAGGGAGCCTATGCACTCTTCCTGGAAAAGTAAACTGGTTCAGCCACTGTGGAAAACAGTATGCAGGTTTCTCAAAAAATTAAATATAGAAATATAATACGATCCAGCAATTCCACTGTTGAGTATTTATCCAAAGAAAATTAAAACACTAATTTAAAAAAAAGAAAATAAAAACACTAATTCAAAAAGATATGCACCCAATGTTCACTGCAGCATTATTTACAATAGCCAAAATATGGAAGCAACCTAAGTATCCACTAATAGATGAATGGATAAAGAAAAGCTGGTATATATATGTGGGTGTGTACCTACACACACACACACACACACACACACACACACACACACGTTTTTCCTCATAAAAAGGAAAGTCGGCCATTTGCTATGGACCTAGATGGCATTATGATAATTGAAATGTCAGAAAGACAAATACCATATGACTTGACTGACTTATATATGGAATCTAAAAAGAAAAGAAAGAAAGAAAGAAAGAAAAAAGCAGAAACAGATCCATAAGTACAAAGACAACAAACTTACGGTTGCCAGAGGAAAGGCTGATGGACATAATGGGTAAAGAAAAGAGAAGTGGAAATTCAGGTTTCCATTTATGGAATAAATAAGTCATGGAGATAAAAGGTATAGCATAGGGAATGTTGTCAATGGTACTGTAATAGCTTTATATATAGATAGATGGTAGCTATACTTGTGGTGAGCATCACATAATGTACAGAGGTGTCAAATCACTATGCTGTAAATCTGAATCTAATATAACACTGGGCATTAATTATACTTCAATAAAAAAATGAATTAGTGTTATTCCTAGTGGTTCAGTGGGGATTAAAAGAAAAATATGTAAATGCTATGAGCAACTCTATGCCCACGAATCTGATTACATGAGATTTTTCAATTTCTTGAAGAATACAAACTATTAAAAGTTACATTAAGAGAAATAACCTGAATAGCTCTTTATTAAATATGTTCAATAATTTAAACCCTACCTCTCTCCAAATAAAGTACTGGACTCAAGATTTTACAGATAAAATCTATGAAACACTTAACAGAGTATAGCCTTTTTACTCAGAAAGCATGAGAGAATAGTTTTTAACACATTTTACGAGGCCAGACTTATGATGGAACCATATGAAGACATAACAAGAAAGGAAAACTATAGTCTAACATTTCTCGTGAACATTGCCATGAGTAACCTTAATAAAATATTAGCAAATCAAATCCAAATATATGTAAAAGTGATAATATATCAAAACCAAGTTGCATTTATTCTACAAATGCAAGCCTCACTCAACATTTGCAAAGCAATCATTGCAAATTATCATTTTATCAGATTGAAAAACAAAAGCCATGTAATAATAATCTATATAGGAAAAAATCATGAAAAATCTCAAAAAAACAAGAGTAAAGGGGAATTTCATTAAACTATAAGGGGAATATGCAAAACAAAACAAAACAGAACAACTTACAGTTAATGTTGAGAAATGAAACACTTGTTCCCTAACAATTTGGAACAAGGCAAGGAAGTGCTCTCTCAACACTGCTTTTCAAAGTAATATTGAAAATCCCAGCTAAAGTAGTAAAATAAGAAATAATGGAATGTATATACTAGGAAAGAGACATATAAACTATATAGATGGCAAGGTTATCTATGTAGAAAAGCAAAACAAATATTCAAAAGTTCTGGAACTAAGCAGGGAGTTGGCAAAGGTCAATGGATACAAGGAAAATAAATGAAAGTCAATTCCTTTTTAATATGCCAGCAATGAACAACTAGAATTGGAAATTTTTTAAAGTACCGTTTAAAATAACTAAAAAAAAATTCTTTAAGCAGAAAAATCAAAGGAAGAAATAAAGGTCTAAATAAATGGAATTTATTTTTTGTCCATGTATTAGAAGACACAATGTTATTGAAATGTCACTTCTCCTCAATTTGATCTATAGATTCAATGCAACCATAATCAAAATCCTAGTGAGCTATTTTGTAGATATTGAAAAGTTGATTCTACAGTTGATAGGGATATGCAAAGGACTAAAACTACTCAACACGATATTGAAGAACAAAGTTGGAGGACAACCAGTACCTACTTTCAAGTCTTATTATAAAGCTGCAGTACTCATAACAGCATAATATTGGTAAAAGAATATACACATAGATCAAATGGAACAGAACAGAGAACACAGAAACAGATCCACACAAATACACTCAGCTGAACTTTGACATAAGAGCAAAGGTAATTCAATGGAGAAAAAAATAGTCTTTTCAAAAACGTGTGCTGAGACAATTAGATATCTGTATGCAAAAGAAAAGGAACACAGACCTCTGCCATATACAAAAATTATCTCAATTATATCAAAGTCTTAAATAGGAAAGGCAAAAATATAAAATATCTAGAATAAAACCTATGAGAAAATCTATATGACCCTGGGCTTAATGATGTTTTTAGATATAACAGCAAAAGCATGATCCATGAAGAAGCAAAAAAAAAAAAAAAAGACAAATTTGATTTATTAATATTACAAACTTGCTGTACAAAATTTACTGTTTAAAATATGGAAAAGTCAAAGGAATAAAGAAATTACTCTCAATATTTTTAATCTGATAAAGAACTTGATATATAAAATACACAAAGAACTCAAGATTCAATAAAAGGATCCAAAAGTTCCATTATACATTCAGAATATCTGAACATACACCACACCAAAGAAGATACATGGATAGCATTTAAGCATACAAAAACATGCTCACTATTAGTCATTAGGGGAATGCATACTGAAACAAGATACATTAGCCATTAAACATCAATGATTTCTCAAAATTATGAGTGAAAGTTTGATGAATAGGATATTTACAAGCCTAAAAAAAAGATCATTTGATTACCTCCAGTTGGGGGGTGGAATGAAAATTGACTACAAATGTGCATATCAATTTTTTTTGGAGGTGATGGAATAATCCGAGTGGATTATTGCGATGGTTTCACAAAATTATGATAAATTTATTGGAAATTTATTAGAAATCACTGAATGAGACAATTAAAGTGGGTAAATTTTACGGCATTTTATGGTAAATTATACCTCAATAAAGATATTAAAAAGTACTTTTTCTGCAGAGGGAAATTAAGTAACTTTATAATGAAGGAATTGTCAGGCACCATCATAATTAAGGGATTGAACTGAACAACATCAATAATAAAACAAACCAAAATAATGACCAGAAGCAACACAATATCACATTACCATATTTCCGGCCAAAACGTGTAACGTGAATCTAATAGAACATTAAGTGAACCCAAATCAAGGAACAGTCTATAAAACAACTGGCCTGTGATTTCCAAAATGGTCGTAGTCATAAACATCAAAAAACAACCGATTAACTCTCACAGGCTAAAGAAAAACAAAGAGACATGACAAGTAAACAGAATGGTGGGGACATTGTGATAACAAATTTGCGAGGGCCTTCAAGATCACATGATAGTCATGGATCATTATTAATTTCCTGACTTTGATCATTGTATTATGGATATATAGAGAAATATATTTGTAAGAAATTCATACTGAAGTATTCATGAGTGGTAAGAGGTTATGTAAGAAACCATCCCAAATGATTCAAGAAAGAAATGGTGCTATTTTTGCAGCATTAATAGAAGTTTAAATTATTTTGAAGTGAGAAGAAAAATATGACTTTTGTTTTAGTAGGAAAATTATCAGGAATTAACAAATTGCTATGTATCTTTAAAATTCTAGTAGTAAGTTTAATTTTGTTTTTCAAGGTTCTGTTACAAAAACAAAGACTAAGTTACCATGTATGCATTGAGCACTCAGAGGATGCATTTTATCAGGAAGATTAGGACATGGTTCTCATCTCTAAGCCAAAAAAGTCCCACACAGCAGCACCCCTCCCTTCCCCCTCTCACCTCAGATGCTGTGAGTCCTCAGCAAGAGGAGCTGACAGGGAGCCTCCACACACTTACCCCCAACTTGTATTTTCACCCTGGCATCCCGAGTCTGAAGGGGGTAGGAGGGAATCCACTGGCTTTTAAGAACAGCTCCGTCTAGAACATGTCGGCTGTTATTTAAAGCCTACTAATGGTGAAGGGGGTAGCTGCCTCGTTTCTGCTTGTTTGCCCCTCTTGTTATCTAATAAGTGTTAATATGAGAAACAAATGGAGACCAGGCTTGAAAACCCCCTGAACAGGCGAAACCAGTTTAGTCTTACGAAGCTTAATTTTGCTTATTTTGCAAGACTAACTTGACCTTCATGATTACTTGTTTATGGCTCTAAAATTCATAAGCAAAACCAGAACTGTTTCCCAAGGCTGATACGAGGTAACCATCAAGTCCCTGTTATTTAAGAAAATTCTGATATTATAACCAGGCATTATGAAGAAAAAACTGTCACTGACTCTTCACCGGGTAATTATAACATTCCCCTGAACCTTAGTCCATGTTTTGGTTTGAGTGCTTCCAGTTCACAAACTGTCTTTTTGGTGTATGCACAATAAACTTTCACTAATTACTCCTATGTGATTCATTGGTTTTACTTCTGTTATTTCTGAACTTTTGACAGGAGGAACAAACACTAGTCTGAAGTAGCTATCCTACCGGGGCAGTAGCTTTACTCCATAGATCATAAAATCCCAAGAAACTTAAGTCTGGCCACCTGTCCTTCCTCCTCCCAGAGAAACTGGGAACCCTTTGCACTGCCAGAGGCCTGGGAGGCTAAGGAAACACATGCACTTTCCAAGAGTTTTGTTTTGTTACTTTGTTTTCTTTTGTAACCCATTGTGCTCCCTTGCCATCTTCCTCACCTTTATCTTAAGGACTTTACTCCAGATGCAGGGAAGTGAGGCGAAGACTCTGTTGGTGGTCTGTGTTGATAGTCACCTACCTTCACCTACCTCATCATGCTCCTTGTGCACCCCCTCCCCACCAAGACTGAAGCCAGACTACAAGCCAGGAATGCCTTATCCCTCTGATTCTATGGAGCCAGGTTCCCAGCTCTCTTCCAAGCCATGAAACAACTTCCAGAAGGACCTTTAGGTTGATAGCGAGGTGTGCAAGACCTGCCTTCCTGAGTCCTATCAGAAGATTTCAGCTGGTCCCTGTGTACTGCCTAGATCCAAGCGTGGTTATGTTAGCACTCTCAGGCTTCTGAAGAACAGAGTGTTTTACTTTGATAGAGAGATGACAAAGAATGTAAAGACAGACAAGAATCTATTACTACTATTTCAGATTTTTTAATAACTTCTGATTCTGTGGATTTGTCACTTTCTTTAAATGCCTGATTCCTTTGACGATCTCTTCTGAACAAGTGTGCACTGAGCAAATTTGTACATTTATGCTAAGGCCTAAATATTGTCAACCTGCAATAAGAAGTCTGATCCCATTTTGACATTTTGATTTTAATTATCTGAAAATCGACCACTGTAGGATTGGGAAGTGAATGGTGTCTGGATACCAACATCAACTTTGGGGTTTTTTTTGATGAGTCTTATTTTGTAATTTTATTTAAATTCTTCTCTTCAACAGGGGGAAATATCATATTATCTAAAACACAAAATCTGTACTTTTATTGCTGGTGGTCACTAAACCTCCATGGGTCTTCATGGCTCTCAAAAGTGGGTTTTTTTTTTTTGTCTTTCTAGTTAAGTTACAGATTAAAGTATCAAAAAAGAATTCATTAATTTGTACTTCAGCAAATTTCTAAAAAAATTTAGATATAATTGAAATATTATATTCTACCAGGTATACAACATAATGATTTGATATTTGTATGTACTGTCAAAGGATTAAAATAAGTCTAGTTAACATCCATCACTGTGCATAGTTGTACTGCTTTTACTTGTGATGAAAACTTTTAAGGTTTACTCCCTTGGAAACTTTCAAATATTCAATACAGTGTTATTAACTGTCCCTATGCTGTGCATTATATCCCTGTGACTTATTTATTTTATAGCTAGGAATTTGTACATTTTAGCCCCCTTCTCCCATTCCCCACCCCTCACCCCATAACCACAAATCTGTTCTCTGTATTCATGAGTTTAGGGTTTTTGTTTCTATTTTTAAATAAAATCTTGCCATTTGAGACAACATGGACTGATCTTGAAGACATTATGCTAAGTAAAATAAGACAGAAAAAGACAAGTATCATATGATTTCACTTATATGTGGAATCTAAAAAAAATTTAAATGCATAATGCATTATATCTCCAGTTTTGTTCTTCTTTCTCAAGATTGTTTTGGCTATTCAAGGTCTCTTATGGTTCCACACAAATTTTAGGATTATTTGTCTTAGTTTGTGAAAATGCCATTAGATTTTTAATAGGAATTGTTTTGTAAACATCCTCTAGCTTGTTGCTATTGATGATATACAGAGAATATATATTTAATTGTCCAACTCAACATCACTGCCTACACTCTGACAAGTTTTTATCTGAATTGTATTTTTTCTTTCTTTCTTTCTTTTGATTTATGATGTTACATAATCAATTTAACTTGGTCACATATTCCTAGATACTCACTTTCCTGAAAGCCATTGCTATTAGATTTAAGAATCCTCCAGTGGAGAGGGAGGGGTGCACTAAAAAATAAAAATAAAAATCCTCCTTTTTAAAAGAATTAATTTACATATAACATAAGTCATTGCTTGCAATGCATGTAATGTTACTAAGGGATAATTCAAAATATATTTATTAACACATGTAATACAATACTCAACCTTGTATTTTACTTGGAATTATTAAAATATTTTTCAAAATTATTACTGTGCTTATTGAAAATGTTTTATTGAAATTCTTAATATTTTCATCAATATCAAATAAGATTTTGATGTTGGACTACAGAACAGAAAATCGTTATGCAATACCCCAAACAAATTTGGAAATGATAAAGAAGTCCAGAAGGTACACTATGGCATGACTCAAGTGGCATAGCATATAAACTTAGGAAAGATGAACTTACTTCCAATACTATTGCTATATGTCTGGCTTATGGTTTATGACTCCATTGGGTATTAGTTACCACATTCCTTAGGTAAGAGTTTTAATGTGACATTTAAAATCTCTGTCAGTTGTAGTAATCTCATATATATATATATATATATATATATATATATACTCTATGTGATCATTTCTAAAATTAAAGTTCAGGGGTACCTGGGTGGCTCAGTCATTAAGCATCTACCTTCGGTTCAGGTCATGATCCCAGAGCCCCACATAGGGATCTCTGCTCAGTGGGGAGTCTGCTTCTCCCTCTTCCTGCCACTCCCCCTGCTTGTATTCCCTCTCTCACTGTCTCTCTGTCAAATAAATAAGTAAAATCTTAAAAAATATATATAAATATATATATATAAAGATCTATAAGTCAGTCAGAGAAAGAAAAATTCCATATGATTTCCCCTCATATGTAGAATTTAAGAAATAAAATAAATGAGCAGAGGCAAAAGAAGGAGGGGGGCAAACCTAGAAACAGACTCTTAACTATAGAGAACAAACTAATGGACCAGAGGGGAGGTGGCGGGGGATGGGTGAAATAGCTGAGTGCACTGGAATGATGAGCACTGGGTGTTGTATGGAAGTGTCGAATCACTATATTGTAACCTGAAACTAATATTACACTGTATGTTAATAACTGGCAACCAAACAAAAACTTTAAAAAAATTCTGTACCAATTATGCCTCATTTCAAATACAAATCTAAAGAAAAAAATTGAATTTGGGTACTTAGATTAGTTTTGTGATACTAAAATTTATTTTAAGACACATCATAGTATAGCTCTCATATCATATACAATTATAATATGCCAGCAAGGTGATGAGGGAGCAGGCAGCTAGCTGAAGACAAAGCATAAGCTGACACCCGGTAACCTCCCCACCACCCCCACTCCTGGGTGAGACACGTGTGGCATTCTTACAGGAATCTCCCAGCTGTCTTAATGTTAATACATTGCTAGAGGGGAAAACAACCTTAACTTAACAGTGGCAAGGCCTCCAGGGTCTTATAGGAATCCTCCCTTTTCCTTACTTCCCCCAACTCCCAAGTATATCATCAGCCACTCCTCAAGACCCTGGGCAGCAGCTCCTTTTGCCTACGGGTCCTGTCCCCGTGCTTCAATAACCCACCATTTTGCACCAAAGACATCTCAAGAATTCTTTCTAGGTCATCAGCTCCAGACCTCACCCCACCAAACCTCACCTATATTCCAAAGCCACATCAAAGGTGTCACCAAGCAAATTATTGCCAAATATCATTGGCCATCATTTGGAACTTTTGTTTGATAAAGATGTCCTAAGATGATTCATCAGTTATTTTTATAGAGTTCAGTTTTTCTCCAGTATGTATATAGCAAGTTACTACCTGAATGCAAAAGTCCTCTGAAGGTTGAACTAACATTTTATGTATGAAATAATAATTATTTAATTCAGACACTGTTCATTTGTTATATCTTTGCGAAAGATTTCTGCTAACTGCTAATTTCCACGGTGACTAGATGCTGTGCTCAGGTTGAGGAGGGGGTCATTTAATGTTTCAACAATGGAAGCACTGTGTGAATAAAGTTGATGGTGTCTAATGTACCTTGAAATATGCCCTAAAATAGATTTCTATTACTAGAGTCAGGGACTTGAAAGAAAATAAATCTTAGTTTCAAGTAAATTAGAAATCCCATACCACCTCAATTCATTAGTAAAAAACATATGTTGACTTATAAGATGTATAATATACAGATACCCAATGTGAAGCCTCTTACTGGCCTCAAGTTGGTGATATATTAATTATAGTGCTAGTGACACTCTTGATGAACAAGAACAGCTCGTGACACGTGATAACAGAAATTTAATAAAACTCTGAATTAGCTCAAAGTCAAAATGATATTGTTAACTCTTCAAAAGTTTTGAAAAAAAGTTAAACTAATTTTTAAAAAATTATAAAATTCCAAACTTAAGCTTGCCACAAAAGTGAGAAGCCTAGATCACAATGATCATAATAAACTATGCATTTGAAAATTTTGCACCAAAGGCAACTCACTGGTCACAATGGAAGCTTAACTTTTCAGAATATCCACCTTTAAGTGATTAGTTAATAGTGATGAAGGCATGTGCAATTGCTACCACTAAATCTTTTTTAGCCAACTAAATCCTGGTTCTAAGATATATCTAGAATCCCAGGACATCTTATCATGTCTACTTGTTCCTACTCTGATGTAAGCTGCTATCCTTTCTCATGAAACTGCTGTCCTTTTTCATACTGATTAGCGGGATATATCCTAACGCAAGCACTGCTCTCCCAGTTTTGTCCACATGCCTCCCACGTGCCAATTTCATCATAGAAGCTAGAGGTATCTTTAAAAACATATTAGATCCTGTCACCATTTGAAATCCTGCAGGTTCTTAATGGGATACATTAAGAAGGAAAAGTCATGCCCAGTGTGGAGACTTAAGATTCTTTTTTTTTTTTTTTGGAGCCTTAAGATTCTTATACCCCTCCCCCTGCCTCACTGTCTCCCTCTCTTTTTAAAAAAAAAAAAAAAGAGGGAAAAGTCAAATTTTTTTCTAGCTTCTAGAAGATGACTTGATCTGACCTTGTTCCCTCTCTGATTGCTTTTTCTCCTACTCTGCCTGTTCACTCTACTCCAGTTTATAGCTTATTTGCTATTCTTCACATGTACCAGGTAATATCTCAAACCACGGTCTTTTTTCTCTACCTGTTCCCTGTGGCCAGAACACTTTTTTCCAGATTTTTGTGTGGTTAACTCCTTAAAAATCTTCATGTTTTTCTTTGATGAGGCTTAACCATCGCTAACCTATTTTATCCAGCAAACTACTTACCTGTCACACAGTTCTACCACTCTCTTCTATTTTAGTTAACCTTACCTCTTATCCTATCTTACATACTATATAATATAATTAGTTATTACACATATTGCTTATTGTCTGCCTCTCTGTGCTAGAAAAGGGATCGTTGCAATGGGTAAAATGGCTCTTAAAAAAAAAAAAGAAGGCCTGATCTGAATTGTTTGCATGATTTTCATGATGTAAATATTCCCACTGTGGCTGATTGCAGTCAATGAATGGTTCACAAACATCCTAAATAATTAACAATCTGCTCCCATAAACTAGGACCTGCCAACTCCAGCCCACTGCTGGATATCTGTGGTTTTTGTCCACGGATATATCCCTAGTGATTACTGCTAGAATCATATCAAGTGGAAGATGTACTTACAGGTTTATAAAGCAGCTTAGCACATTTATTCATTTTTGTCTGTATCTTAAAATTAAGTCTAATATAAACCAGAAATAAATCAGTAATTTCTGTCCATTTATATCAGATTGAATATATTCATCACCAATTAAATATTTAAATGACAATAGAAAAGTAATTGTGAAAATTATTTTAGTTCTTAAATTGCTAAATACTTGAACATTTCTAAATTTTATAAATGATCAATATTGTATACATTATATTTTCCATATGGGAGTCTTCTATAGTTATGCTTTACAAGCTACTGCATAACTTCACAAACTTCAGTAAAGATAAAGCTTTATTTTCAAATTATCATTCACTAATATTACTTCATTTTTCTTTATTTTTAAAATTTAATTTTCTTTTTAAGTAGGCTCCCCGCACAGCATGGAGCCCATTGTAGGGCTTGAACTCACAACCCCGAGGTCAAGAGACAGATACTTAACTGATTAAGCCACCCAAGTGCTCCCATTTTTCTTTTACATATTTAATAATAAATAGTTACCATCACATATATCTGTCATAATTTTCAAAGCAATGATTAAATCTCATTTCCCTTTCTTGGTCTACATGGTGAAATTAGCTTTTGTTATTGTTTCTAACTTACTGTGTGATTTGGTTTCTTGAAATAACTACTTTTTTACACAAATTAAAAGTAGGCAAAGTTTATATAGATAGATATAAATATAAATATATTTATATTGATATATAAAATTATGATAAATGGGATGCCTATTATTATTTAAAATAATTAACTAATCTTTTCTCTGAGAAAGAAAATGTGTCTCACATTTAAAAGTCAATAGCTGGGGCGCCTGGGTGGCTCAGTGGGTTAAAGCCGCTGCCTTCGGCTCAGGTCATGATCTCAGGGTCCTGGGATCGAGGCCCACATCGGGCTCTCTGCTCAGCAGGGAGCCTGCTTCCTCCTCTCTCTCTCTCTGCCTACTTGTGATCTGATCTCTCTCTCTGTGTGAAATGAATAAATAAAATCTTTAAAAAAAAGTCAATAGCTTAAAATTTAAAATAACTTTAGTTATTTACTAAGTAGTTATNGGGTTAAAGCCTCTGCCTTTGGCTCAGGTCATGATCTCAGGGTCCTGGGATCGAGGCCCACATCGGGCTCTCTGCTCAGCAGGGAGCCTGCTTCCTCCTCTCTCTCTCTCTGCCTACTTGTGATCTGATCTCTCTCTCTGTGTCAAATGAATAAATAAAATCTTTAAAAAAAAGTCAATAGCTTAAAATTTAAAAAAACTTTAGTTATTTACTAAGTAGTTATTAACTAAAATAACTTTAGTTATTTAGTTTATATACAAGTGCTAAAAATTTGAAAATTAATGGTAATGTTAAAATACCAAAGACATGCTAAGATATGTCACTTTTAATGTGATAAATAGCTTAAAATGAAAAAAAAATTATCAGTGATTTTCAGACGTATAAAAACATAAAAATAACAAACATTTGATGGGAGTGTGAAAGAAATTAAGTGATTTTTCACATGTGGAGTAAAATCTCAATCTCTAGTGACATTGCAATGTGGGAAAAAAATTCTTCCTTGTTTACTTATTTTAAGAACTTGCCAGAACCTTGAAAATTACTTGAATTATGTCTTATTTCCACAACAGATTAGGAATTTCTTTATGTACTTATAACCTGGAAGTTGCTTAAGAATCAACTAAACCCCTCATTTACAATAAGTATAAGAAAGGCTTAAACTATGCCCAAAACAAATTTGTGGTTATTGGCAGACAATACTAAAGTACTCCATTAAACAGATTAACATGTGTAGAAGATTGGCAGCACATTTAGCACCTGCCTATTCTTGGAAGGTCCAAAAGTTTTTTAAAAATCTAATATGCTTTAGAATAACTAGGAGGTTCTTATCTATGAGTTTACTATCAGATATGATTTCATTTGATTACATGTAACCAAAAACCTGTCTATATATTTTACTTCTACTGTTCCTATTTTATCCTTTTAACTTGTTTTCACATTTCTTAAAATTATACAGTGTGCTCTTGCACTTTCATGATATATTTTAACACCTGAGGGATGCATATTTCCCCAGCTTTAATAATCCATTCCTTTTTTAAAATTTTTCCCCAAATAAGGTAGTTCTTAATAATATTGGGTTTTCTTCCAGATGGACTTTAGAAACTTTCTCAGATTTTACCAAACCAAAAACTCTTTTAGAGACATCAATTGGTATTTTATTGACAAGGTCATTTGTTAATGCTCAATATCATTGGAAGAATATCTCTTCATAGTTAGATAAATAAATTCCTGTTGCGCTGTTATGCCAAGCATACTCATAACTGAAGACATTACTTTGTCTTTGTACCTCATTTTAATATATCTAGTGTGTCTTTCCTAATCAGCTGTCATATAGACCTCTCACTGTATGCAATTTTCAGCTCTTTTGATGGATACTTTCCTATCCCAGTAGAATTTACACAAAGGTGCCCAAAGTGATTTCACGTACACCATATATCCTACATCTTAAATAGATTATCCCAGTCTCACAGACCAAATTTTATGGACTTCTGGTCTTCCCTTTAGGTAATCTGTAAAATGACTATCTTTGAGTGTTCTTTGTGGTCCCGTGAAGAGATCAGTCTACATGTACACATATAATAAAATAACAGACAAGTCAAGTGACAAAAACATGGAAATAACAACAAGCATGAATTTCTGTAGATTACATGTAATAATATTAACAAACAGTATTGTGCAGTCTATTTAAGTGTATTATCTTTTATCTTTCTCACAGTTTGTCTATTTTTATAATTTTAGGAGTCCTATAATTTTTAACTCGCTTAAGAATTAAATTGACAAGGAAAAAAAAGAATTAAGCTGTCAAGGAATCAAATGACAGTAATAACTTCATTAATCCAAAATATAAAATTAGGATTATAATATGATGAGAAACTTACCACACCTGCCCAGTATTTAACACTGGAGCTTACCTGAGGCACCTGGGTGACTCAGTTGGTTAAGCATCTGACTCTTGATCTCAGCTCAGGCCTTGATCTCAGGTTCGTGAGTTCAAGCCCCATGTTGGGCTCCATGCTGAGTATGGAGCCTACTTAAAAAACAAACAAACAAGGGACACCTGGGTGGCTCAGTTGGTTAACCATCTGCCTTCAGCTCCGGTCATGATCCCAGGGTCCTGGGATTGAGTCTCGCCTCAGGCTCCTTGCTTGGCAGGGAGCCTGCTTCTCCCCCTGCCTGCCTCTATCTCTCTATCTGACAAATAAATAAATAAAATCTTTTAAAAAACAAACAAAAACAAAACAAAAACTGGAGCTTATCTGATACAAAGATGGGTTTTCAGGGGGGACAAAACAAATACTCACAGCCAGTTGTGAACAGATGCTCTTTAGCANAAAACAAAAACTGGAGCTTATCTGATACAAAGATGGGTTTTCAGGGGGGACAAAACAAATACAGCCAGTTGTGAACAGATGCTCTTTAGCGCAGTGTGGTTCCTCCTTAAGTGATATTTTAAATCGTTTGTATTTGGGTTTAAGATTTCTCAGTTGAGACCCTCAGACTACACACAGATTAAATTCAACAAAATAAAACAAGAAAAAAGCCACCACGAGTGAGAGTCAGAAAAAAATGCAGAAGATATTTAGATCACCAAGGATTTTAGATACCTGAAATTTTAATTTATAATATTAAATAAGTATGTTTAACATGTTTAAAGAAATAAAAGAAGAAATATAAGTAATGAAGTAATAATATGTCACTAAAAGTAGTAAGGATGATTTGAACCCCAACATAATACATTTAGAAATGAATGATATAATCATGGAAAACAAAACTAACTGATTAGATTAAAATAAGACTATAAATACCTGATGAGAGAATTGGATGTCTGGAATATACCACAGAGAGATAAAGAGATTAAAAATATTAAGGTGAGATCAAAAGACATGGAAGAAAGATGAGAAGGTCTACATTATATCAAAGAAATGAAAATCAAAATCTAAAACTTTTGTAAGAATAGAAGATATCTTTATGTCTGTAGAATTAGAGATTTTATTAAATAAGACATAAAAAGCTAACTTGTAAAAATTTCTTTTATTCAAAGGACATCAAAAAGGAAGTGAAAAGACAAACTACAAAATGAGAGAAATTACTTGAAATAAATGCACTTTCTTTTTTTTAAATAAATGCATTTTCGATGAGATTATATCATGAGAATAGAAGAAACTCCAACAAATTCATATGTAATAGAAAAATAATTGGAGAATTTGACAAAGTTATGTTAACAAATAGCTCTCAAAAAATAAGAATTAACAATAGACAAAGTATTGAACCTCATCAATAATTAAGGAAATGTAAATTAACACTATAATAGGATACCAGTTTAAATCTATTAGATTGGCAATAACCAGTAAGACATCAATGCCATTACTAGGCAAATATAGGAGAGATGAGTACTTCTGGTATAGTGGCATTGTAATCAATTCTGAAAACAATATAGAATCACTGCTTAAAATTGAAAGTGCTGGCTCCCCCCTTTAGTAATTTAATTTCTGTGTATAAAACCTAGAGAAACACTTGCAGACATGGATCAGGAGACTTTTTAAGAATGTAGCTGGCCATCTTGCTTATTGTACCAAATAAACAAACAACAAAAAGGAAAATAAAAGTGGAAGCAACTCAAAAGTTTATCAACAGAAAAAGTAGATAAGAAATAGTGCTATATTCATACAAGGGGGATTTTATAAAATTAAATATTAAAGATCCACATCTACATAAAACATCATAGATGAATAATATACATTTAATACTGAGTAAAAAAACAAGTCACATAGGACAATTTAGATTTAAATATCCATTTCTAGTCTCAAAAAAATAAAAGAAAAACTACATTTTGTTTCAGATTCATATATACATTGTTAATCACTGAGGTACAGACAGAAGCACAGATACATCTCTATGGGAGGTAGAAAGAAATTAATATAGGAAATTAAAAGCTTACAGAATTCCTTGAAGAGGGGGGAAGCAAAGGGCAGGGAAAATTGCATTGACTTCAGAATACCAGGCAGCAGCTGAAATTTCAGGAAAATACTTAGCATTCTCACAGGTTGGTAGCCATATCAAATAGATGATTTATATTAAAACATACATATGCAGTTAAAAATCATCTTTGGAGATTGATGGGGTTTCCTTCCTCCTAAATATTATATGCTTTTCCATATCAAAGTCTAACTCAGAATGCTGTTGACAGTTGTGTCAAGAAACAGATCTAAGTTTCTTTCTGATGAGACAGGCAACATGTGAGAAGATACAGTTTTATGCTGTATTCTAAAAAGATAATATGGCAAAATGGAAAATGTATTTTCTTTCTAGTTAAAGCAGTGATAAATACAAAATTCAGGGTATTTGTTATGTCTGTGTAACAGAGGGATAGGGAATTGGGGTAAATCAAATATACAGTCATAGGCATTAGTCAAGTATCAGTATTTGAGGCCAGGGGTGGAAGTTTACCTATTTCTATACTTCAAAACTTTCACCTTCATCGTGTATCCATTTTAATAAATAAAATGTTCATTATAAATTTGAAAGATGGAAGAATATTTTAAGTTCTCAAAATCCAAGCTACATATCACAAGTACATGGATTTAACTTCCTGCAGTGAAAATGTTTATAAGTTACATAGCACATATTTTAACATCATAAATGTTTTGATATATTACATATGAGTATATTAAGTAAGTACTGTTTAAAAAATAACCTATTCTAATTCAGAGGTGCCCAAATAAATCATGTTTGTTTTTACTCTGTTAAAATATGTTAATAATTCTATTTTCCTTATCTGACTTAGTTTTTTTGAGTGAAAGAGAAATTGATCATTCCTAGAAACAAAGATTGTTCTTAGGAAAATTCCAGAAAATAGCAGTTAGAAAATTTAATGCACAGATTCAGGCATTTAATAAATTTTTCACAATAATATTATTTGTTAATAGTATAAATATCAAATTTTCTTTTAGTCTATGTAAGATGCCACTTTTCTTCCTTCAAACCAGGAGCCATAGAACTTAGTTTTGCCACATTGCTATTCCAAAATTGCCTAGGAATTAAAAAAGAAATGTATTTCTATAAACTAGACCTCTATTTTATAAAATAATGTTAAAGAATACATAAAAGGACACCTAAAGGAATAATATGAGGCTTATTATAAAACTAATCAAAGAAAAAATATAGAAAGTAATTATCTTAATAAACCNCATAAAAGGACACCTAAAGGAATAATATGAGGCTTATTATAAAACTAATCAAAGAAAAAATAATCATAGAAAGTAATTATCTTAATAAACAACTTCTAGTTATAAAAATCATTATTTTAATGAACCCAAAGGGGAAAAAAACAAATGTGTGGTCATTTTGTGATAATCAGACATTGACAGATAAATTGTCATTGTTTCTAAATGGAAAGAAACTTTCTTTCAAACTCAGAAGTAGTCTTGGTTCTCTCTGCTTTTATATTGGTGAACTAATAGTATATGTACATATATATGAGATATTTATTAAAGTATTTCAATGGGAGGTTTCCAGAAGTCCTTATTATGTGTCTTATGTCTAGAATACAGTGTCACATCACAAAGGCCTTCATTCTTTTAAAAAATATATTTAATGTAAACTTTTTCATTAAAATAGGCATCTGGAAGAAAAGGATTTTCGCTAGCCAAGAAAAAAATATTCTAAGTTCAATTCATACATTTTAAAAAATAAAAGATACATACTGAATATATGTACATATATTGAATAAATGAATATATATATACACACGTATATATATATATGCACACACATATACATAGTTTTCTTACATGGAAAAGGTAACACACCATTTTATCTTTTAAAAAAGGACAAATTCTACAGTGAAAAAAAAAAAAGAATAGATGAATTGGTAGAACACCAGCTACTGCCTAGCTGTTGTCTGTTCCTTTCTCATGCTGAGTCCTTTTCATTTGCTGAACAAATAGCCAATTGTTGGTGGAGTGAGTAGAGCTATTTAACTGTGCCAGCTACTCCCACCTGCTGCAACTAATTAAGTGTGATTATAAGGTAGTGAAGAGGTGGCAACGTTATCATAACCACCTGAAATTCTTGGTTTGAGAGAGTGCCCAGAATCCCAGGGCATTCAACCAACAAAGACAAAATTGTTCAACTCCTACGGAAGGTCTCTGAAGCCATTTATTTAAACCAATGGTTTTTTGGCTACTTATAACATCAGGTAAACTAGCGAATCAACATATTTAATCTGATATCAGATAATTCAAATTATCATGGAAGTCAAATCAACTGTTATAATCTAGCCAATTAGATTTTATTTCTTTCCATAAAAAGTTTTCATTTATCCAGAAAGGTAGAACATATGCCATTTAAGGTAGAAATTAGTCTCCCAAAGTGATTTGCATTATAAGATTTAACCAAAATTTTTGATGTCTCACAAAACAATTCTAAATGAGAAATTTTACAAAGAAAGTTGTTCATCCCTCTATACATAAAGCAGAGCACATTGAAACCAATGCAATCAATTACTTTATCAATATTACCTGATGTGACTTATTGGCACTGAAAATAATGTCCACAGAGAAATATAAAATGGAAATGCTCCAGAAATGGCAATTAGGCTTGCAGTCTTCCAGTCAATTGTCTCTTCCTCTGTGTGTGGAACTGTCATTAATACTTGTAATGTCTGAGTGTGGGATTGCCAATGCACCATTAAAGAATATAAATGGATAAAAATATAAAGGTATTAAGGAAAATCATTTCATAAATTTAGGCAAAAAAAATTACTTACCAAAAAAGTGGGAGCAAAGAATTCTTTTAAATCTAAATTGTGGATTATTACTTATATTGAGAAGGCTACAGTTCTTTTTAAACAAATCACTTGGAAGTTTTTTATCAATTCTAGGTTCAAGTCCTTTATCAGATACATGACCTGCCAATATTTTTTTTTATTCTGTGGTTTGTCTTTTCATTCTTTCTACAGTGTCTTTTTATTTAAAAAAAAATATATTATCATTTTCATCTAAGGGATGAAAATGGTGGGGAGGGGCAGAGGGAGAAGGAGAGAGAGAATCTTAAGCAGGCTCCATGCTGAGTGTGGAGCCCAGTGTGGGGCTTGATCTCACAATCCTGAGATCATGACCTGAGAAGAAATCCAGAGATGGAGGCTTAACCAGCTGAGCCACCCAGGAGCCCCTTTTTACAGTGTTTTTTAAAGAGGCTTTAATCTTCATAAAGTTTAAACAGTTCTTTGACATATCATACCTCATATATCATATCTAAAAAAATATTTCCAAACCCAAAGTAATAGATTACTTCTATAAATATTACAGCTTTAAGTTTTACATGTAGACCTGTGATCTATTTTAAGTTAAATTTGTATATGGTATGAAGTATGTATCAAGGTTTATTTTTTTGCAAATGGATATCTGATCATTCCAGTACAATTTCTTGAAAAAAACTATACTTCCCTCACTTGGTTGCTTTGCATGTTTATCACAAATCATACATTTATATATTTTGGGGTATATTTCTGGATTCTATTCTGTTTAATCATCAATTTATCTGTCTTTGTGACAATTCCATAATACAATTACTGTAGCTTCATAATAGTCTTAAAACAAGATAGTGTTAAGTCCTCCAATTTTATTCTTTCTCAAAGTTTTGCCTCATGTAACTTCTCCAGAAGAAATCTAGAATTACTTTTACAATTTTTATAAAATTGTATAGATATTTGAGTTGGGATTTTGTCGAATCTATAGATCAGTTGGGAGAGAACTGATATGTAAACTATATGTAGTCCTCTGATCCATGAACATTATATAGCACATTAATTTAGACCTTTAATTTCTCATAGCAACAGTTATTTTTAGTATGAAGGAATTGCACATCTTTGCCATATTTATTACTGTCTTATTTTTCAACACTATTGCAATAGGTATTGTTTTATTAATTTCAATTTCTTGTTTTTTTATAAGTAAAAAGATCAACCTTTTATCCCACACATTTCTGAAGTCATTAGTTAGTTCTGGTAGTTTGTTTTTGCTTTTTTTTTTTTTTTTTGCATATTCCCATTATATTTTCTGTATAAAATATCATATTATCTTTGAATAAGACATGTTTACTACTTTTTCTAAACTGAATGATTTTACTATATTTTTGTTATTACAGTAAAAAGAGCTTTCGCTATCACTTTGAATAAACGTGTTCCTCTTGTCCCTGATCTTAGATGAAAATCAACAAGGCTTTCATCATTAAGTATGATGTTAACTGTAGTTTTATCATATATGACAAAGTTCCATTTTAGTCTTATTTTGCTGAGAGTTTGCATCAAGAATCATTGTTAGATTCTATAAAATATTTTTCTGCATCTATTGAGAAGATTAAGTATTTTTTCTCTTTTTTATATGGTTAATGGTAAATTATATTGGCTTATTCTTTAACTTTTAACATTTGTAGGAGTAATTTTTTAAATTATTATATCTATGTTCATGAAGGATATTGGTCTGTAATAAAATTTTCTTCAAATTTTCCTGCCTGATTTTTATATCAGGACAATGTTGGCTTCATATAGTAATTAGAGACATAGTCTCTCTTTTCCAATTTTCTAGAGTTTTTAATAGGATGGATATATTTTCTCCCTAATTATTTGCAAAATTTACCAGAGAAGCCATCTGAATCAAGAGATTTCTTTGTAGGAAGGTTTTACTACATTTTCAACATCTCTAATAGATACAGAACTATTTTATTACAAATAAATAAGAACAAAGCAGACACTACATTAGAAATTGAGCAAAGTGTTTGAATAGGCACTTCATAAAATGCAATACATAAAAAATGGGCTATTAACTAGGCAATACACAATCAGGGAAAACCAAATTAAACTTATATTGAGATTCTAAATTATATGTGTGACGTACAAAATGTTAGTGAGGATAGAGGCTATATGGAAGGAACTTCCACTCTATTTGTTAGTGTAAATTTATAAAGTCACCTTTTTTTGAAGATTTAATTTATTTGAGATAGAGAGAACACAAGAGAGAGAGTAAGTGAGCATAAGTGGGGTGGGGGGGAGCAGAAAGAGAGGGAGAAGCACCCCCGCTGAGCAGAGAGCCCACCTTGGGACAGAACTCAGGACCCTGGGATCATGACCTGAGACCAAGGTAGATGCTTAATGGACTAAGCCACCCAGGTGACCCTATCAAATCACTTTTAAAAGTTGCTTGGTGATATACACAAATGTTGAGCATATACATAATATGTGATTCAGCAGTTTCAAACTCATACCCAACAGAATTGTGTAAATCTGTGTCAAAAGATATATACAAGAAAGTTAATATCATCTTTTTGCAATAGCCAAAACAAAAAAATGAGAATAAATTAATCAATTGAGATAAAGTCAATACACAGCAATAAAAAAAATGAACCACTATACCTACAATATTATGTATGAATCTCAAAGACATCAATGAAAGGAGATTAGATATAAAATATACATCATATGATTTCTTGTATGTAAACATTTTTTAACTCTAAGTTATATTTTTCAAGTAATATGTTTTCTTTTCTTTTTAGTTTTCAAAAGCAATATTATTGCATAACAGGGGAAAGGATAATGACTGGAAGGGGAAAGAGGGGCNTTTAGTTTTCAAAAGCAATATTATTGCATAACAGGGGAAAGGATAATGACCGGAAGGGGAAAGAGGGGTGCCTGTGGCTTAAACTCTTCTTTGTGTCCCATATTGTGCTTCACAGTAGAAAAAAAAAAAAACTGTTTTTCTGACATATAGTCATATAATCTGAAAGAAAACAATTTTTCAGAATGTTTATTACTGAGTAGTTATAATAGAAAATTAGTTCTGAGTGAATTTGTTTCAGTGAGAATCAGTGAACTATAACTTATAACATACTTCCCTAATTTTCAAGGTGATCTTAAATTCTTGTTGGCTCTGGTTAAAGATAAGAGCATTTTTAGGGAAAAAAGTGGTGAAAGAAAATCAGAGATACACTTGACCTCCATTATATTTTTTTTTATTTATAGTGTACCTCAAAAAAAAAAGTGATCTCAAAAAAAGCAAAAAACTGTGAAATACCAAGCCTGAGCTTCATAACTGGAGCCCAAATTTGGCTAAATAAACAATCAGAGAGAAAAAATCAATGATTAATACATATATCTCTAGAACAAAATATTTTTTATAAGCTAATTTAGAGTAAGGACTGAAAGCTTATGTGAAACCATATTTTAAAAATTGCAATTTATTTTGCGGAGAATTCCACCCTTACACTATTAAGAAGGATAGAAGGAAATGTTAACTGCATAACATATTAATTTATGGTTAACTGGTATCATATTCTAGACTCTATATAGTAGGATATATAATACACACCACTGGAAACATAAAAATATTACAGAAATGAATTTTTAAAAGCAAATACATAGTCAGGTACATGGGCCCACAAATAACTATAGAAAGATAATCATACATAATGACTGTACTTTTAGTAATTGTTCTTACCACTATAGGACATCCTACTATCCTTCTGTGACTTACTTATTATTGGATTAAAATAACTAACTTAATGTACAAGATGTCATGTTTCACTGATACTCATATAAAAATGGAAACCTATGTAGGTGAACATTATATACTTATGATTGTATAAACCTTATGCTATTTGATACTGTATAATGATATAGGAACATAAATGAGGTGAAGGTGTATTATATAATTTTGAAATTTAAATAATTTTAACTATAATTTAAATTCTTCATGCAAGAAAGAGAAACACATTTGCAGAAATTAGTTCTCATTAGCACTTTGTTGATAGTATTTGATATGACATGTTTTTTGTACCTCTGAAATCTTATACAGTTCAAGTGTCCTTGAACATACCAATAGCAAGAACATACCGATTAAAATAAATAAATTTCAAGTGATATATATATATATATATATACATATATATATATATATATATATATATTTTGGTCAAAAGCAATTTATATAACAAACCCATCAAAGCAATGTAGTTGCTTTTCAATGTATATTGCAATGCCATTTGATTTATAGTTTTCAGAAAGAAATGAATGCTTTAAGACAATGTTTTGCCAGTTAAGAAATGCTTATGCTAACTTATACTTCGCAAAGCATAGAGTTTTAGTTGCTAAGCATGGATTTGAAGTGGGTCAACTGAAAAATGTGGTCATTTGATACTGATTACAAAATTTCTCTGCAAATTTCTGAATATTATGTCTTTAAGGTAATCATTGGTGGATCTAAAACTTCAAAAATGGTGGATCTATATACTTCAATAATGCCTATATCCTATTGATAAGAAGCCTGCTCCTATGAGGAAAACACCATATGCTCCAATGAAACAATGGGAATAAGGTATACCTGAATGTAATCGTGTAAAGTCATTTGGAGAAATTAGCAAGGGATGGACAATTGGAAGGGGAGAGGCTATCCCACAATGCCAGGTAAAATAAAAAGAATGCCATTGTTGAGTTAATTTTTTTACTCTTTTCAGATTAGTTCACACTGTTCTGAGTTATGGTAGCTCACTCAAGTCTTTTAATTATGTTCACAGGAGGAAAGAAGCTAAAATACTAATGTATGATGGTGTAACACTTTTTCAAAAGTCTAACAGGGTTAGAATGTACAGAAAATTAAAACAAAATTTCCTTTGCCCTGTGTTAAAATTCTTGTTCATATGATCTGACATTAAGAAATGAAAGTAAAACCTTTTTGGAGGAGAAATTAATTACACATTTTTTCCTAAGCCTTTCCTATCAGATATCTTCCTATTATCATGTACGTTACTAGTTTTTAGGCATTTTATGAGAAATTTGCTATCACTATTTCTTCTAGTAAGATGGCTTCTGGGTACCATGTTTAAACTCATAAACACTTCAGACTTTCACTTTTGGTTCTTTTGGGATAGTTAATAACAAAATCATCTACCCACTGGGAACAAGTATGGCTGGATAAAATAGTTGAAAATATTTTTTCAGGCATCTGAGAACTTGTGTGACAGATTTGAGAGATCATGATCCTTGAAGAAAGGAAAGTTTATGGAAATAAACCCAAACATCGTACATGCAAGTTTCCCCTTTGGGTAATTTGGCAACTCTAATGTGGAATGGGTAATAGAGAGAAAACACACTGTTTTTCTTTTACTCTCACACTCTGCATCTGACACCAGATGTGTGTGTGTGTGTGTGTGTGTGTGTGTGTGTGTGTGTGTGTGTGTGTGTGTTTTCCCACGCTGACAATCCTGCACCATCTGGGTTCCTATAATTCAGCTCAATTCTGACACTAACCAGAGTTATTTCAGACCCAGGAGTTAAAGTCTCAGCCCTCCAAGACTGCTATCCCCACTTCAGATCCAATTGTAAGTAAATGGGTCTCTAGGTTACCCACAACTTCTGTCCCACTTGGTTACCAGTCAGTGGTTCTCACAACCTCCTCCTCAGGTTCAGAGAACCAAGGAAAAAGGTTTACTTATAATTTTGCCCATTTATTACAAAGGATATGATTTTTTTAAGAAAAGGATATGATTAAAAAATACAAGTGAAAAACCAGATGAAGAGCTACAAGAGTGAAATCTGGAAAGCTCCCAAACACAGGAACTTCTGTCCCTATGGATTTGGGGTTCATTACTGTCCCAGAAGCTCTCCAAACACCATACTTTAGGATTTTTATGGAGGTTTCACAGTGTAGGCATGATGGATTATTAATTCATCTTCTACCCTTTCTTCCCTCTCTGGAGGATGAGGTAGGGCTGAGAGTTACAGGCTGGTTGTAGCTTGATCTTTCTAGTGACCAACCCCATTCAATCATTGCCTCTTTAACATAAAAAGACATTCCTATTGCCCAAGAAATTCCAAGGGTTTTACAAGGTCCATGTCTGGAACCCAGGTCAAAGATGAAATGTTAGCAGAAACCAGGAACAGAGACTATATATCTCTATATATTTCTTATTATTTCATGGGCATGAAGACTACCTGGAGGCAGACAGGACTTGCAGGGTTAAGATCCTAGTAAACAAGAGGTACAGACAATTAAGCCCAATTCTGTGCATTGATTTTCTTCACAAATATTTGTGATTCCTAAGTTGTTCATGATGAAAGCCTAAGACCAACAGAAAGTGACAGAAAACCCAAGTGGAGCTTTTGCTGTTCTTATAACTGTGGGAGAAATTAATGGATGTGTGAAGAAATGGCCCTAGTAAAATTCACAGGCTCTCAGCTGGGACCTTTCACGATCTACACCGTGATTAAACTAAAATCAGAGGTAGAGCAAGCCTTATGATTGTCAACACCTTGACTCAAGTCATCTTAGTTCCTGAATGATTGAGGAGATCTCTTCCTGATGTAGTTGCTGACAAAGAACAGGATGAGAAAGAAAAACACACCAATCATCCAGAGAGCTTCTGTGATGATCGTAGAATAGTTGGCTTTCAGTAAAAAATGACTAGGTATACTAAGGAAAAGAACCAGGAGAAAATAAGACAACAGAAATAGATCCATGGGAGAATCCACATGTCGGAAACTATTAAACACTAACTTCAAAATTTCTAAATGACAATGGCATATTTCATTGATTTTTAGCTTAGACATAAAATTTTATGAAAGCACGCACAGGATATACCAGAAACTAGGAAAACAGACCTATACATTTGGTACGTGGAAGTAAAAAGGGAAAGGTATAAAAGGCAATAATGGAGATTATCCCTCAATTTTATGCCTTTTCCCAAGGTAATCTCCTGATAAGCTTGCTTCCCCTTACAACAAATATACCTGTACACGGAGGGGATGTGGTAGAGGTAAGCACTCTGGAAGTACAACAAATCTTCATAGGGCCTGCATTTTCAGTAGCTTGGCTTCTTTAATCAGGGGTTAGACTGACACTTGGAGAATTATCTTGGGCTATGGGGATATCCAGTAACTATAGCTCGTATTAAGAATTGGCCATCATGTTTCTTGCCCTCACACTAGCTTCTTTGTGTGAGAACATGTATTGCATGTATAGGCTCCCATGGTTTTTAAATTGCAAGTTGGTTTTTCCTGATAAGATCTTACTTATTTTTAAAACTCCATCAGACAATTACCATTGCCTTTGGTGGTCTCTCTCATCAGGAGGGCAAGTAAAAGAAGTTACAACATACATTTTATTTATTTTTTCTATCCTTCCCACCAGCAGGATATAAACTTCATGGAGGCAGAAATTTTCATCAGTTTGATCCCTGTTTATTTTTCCCAATATCTAGAACACACTATGCCAGGCACAGAGTATTTGTTAAACATATCCCTGTCAATGAACCCCATCAATTAATCACTCATCCTTTTCATTGGTCTGTATGTCATGCTGACCCAGGACAAGCTTGTTTTTGTTATTTAAAGCATTGAAAAACATGAAACCACTTAATACATGGAGCCTTACATATCAATATAATTTTTTCCCAATTTCAATGGTAGAGAAATACAAATCTATTGGCCAAAAAAGCCCTAATACCCAACTAGACACCTAACCTCCCTTAACTCTACCTTTATGACTTAATAATCATCTATAAGACATCAAGAAATATGCCATTAAGGCCCTGACTTAAAAACTAATTTTAAAACTTAGGATTAGGTATGTTATTAATATCATAAAGAGGCTTTATAAAACTAACAAAATCAACTTTTGCTTTTCATAGCCAATAAAACCCCAAATGCTTTTTCATAGACAGATTTCATATTTGTTGTATGCTCATGTTATCAAAATATTTTCATATTTATAATTTTTTATGATCTTCAAAATATTCTAAGGTACTAATAGATGTGATTATCTTCATTTTATAAATTAAAAAATTAGAGAGAGAAATGTTAATGCTATTCTAACATCAGATAGGTGGTAATGTTCTGATTTGGAAATAGTGTAGGTTTGTCATAGTTAGATTTAACAATATAAAATATACTATTTCATAGTTTCAGTTTCTCAACAAAAAAGATATAGCTATCTAGTGTTTTGAGAAATACTATATATGTAAAGACCTCTTCTGATACTCAATTATTTCTTTCCATGGCTATTAATTTCCTGAAATGTCATGGCAAGGTCAAATGATGACATCCTGCATTTGCTTGTGACCAAATGGTGAAACTTCTGAATGATTTAGATTACATTCATTGTTTTGTAAAGATGTTCAGAAACTTCAGAATGAGTAGATTACTATGACAAAAATTTTAGCACAATTTTTTATCTTCATTTGTTCCAAATTTTCCTTTCTACTGCATCATGGAAAAAACAGTGCAGTATGGATCATATTTTCCAATGGGAAAACTTTTAATAATTAGAGATGCAATTCCTGACATAGGCATGATGGTGTTGTAAAATAAATTATAGCACCTAAAAAATTTTATAATAATAAATAACAGTAAAATTATATTCCAGACCTTAAAATATGAACCTTCTAGTATTCGGTATGTCCAATAAATTTTGAATATGATGAAATGCAGTGCCAATATACACTCAAAAATTATTCAGTATATTAAATTGCAACTCCATGTTTCATCACAAATTTTACCTAAAACAAAGTAAATCTATAATAACTATTAGCATAGAATTAATTGCATGCAGTTACATTTTAATTTTTAAGTGTTTCTGAAAGTATAACATATATTAAAATATAGTGATTTTGTGCAATGTTTGTTGAGTTTTGATAATGATATATAATCATGTAAGCACTGCCTTAATCAAGGTATACAATATTTTAATTGGCTCAAACATTTTGTCAGTTCCTTAACCATCCTCAACCCCAGGTAAACACTGGTCTGCTTTTTGTCATGATAGATTAATTTTGCCTGTTCTAAAATTTCATATAAGTGAAATCAAACAGATATATCTAGATATATCTGGCATCTTTCCTTATTAAGATGTTTCTATGATTACATCTATGGTTCCACCCATATTTTTGTGTCCATTAGCTGTTTATGCATTTATATTACTAATTACATACCACAACTTATTTACACATTTATGTCTATGAATATTTAGTTGTTTCAGTTTGGGCACTACTGTGAATAAACCTGCTCTGCATGGAATATACAAAATTCTTTGTGGGCATGTTTTCCATTTCTCTAAAGCAGCACCTAGAAGTAAGATTGGTGGGTCTTATGATGAGTGTATGTTAATTTTTGTAAGCAATTGCCAAACTGTTTTCAAAAATGGCTGTGCCACTTTATACTGTCCCCAACAATGTATATGGATTCCAGTTTCTCCACATTGTCACTAAGGTTTAGTATTATCCATCTTTTTAATTTTAGACATAATGGGGAGTGTGTTACAATAGTTCATTGTATTATTTTCCTATTTCTCTGAAGACTAAAATATAGAGTAGCTATTTAAGTGCTTGTTGGCAATTTGTAGTTCATATACTATAAACTGTCCAAATCTCACCACTTAAAAAATGT
Organism: Ailurus styani; assembly: GCA_002007465.1. Lineage (NCBI taxonomy): Eukaryota > Metazoa > Chordata > Mammalia > Carnivora > Ailuridae > Ailurus > Ailurus styani. The sequence goes on along the minus strand of LNAC01000010.1, from coordinate 6,671,585 downwards.
GAATTTCTTTCTAATTATAGAATTGTAAATGCTCTTCATATATTCTGGATATCAATTCTATGTCAGATATATATGTAGGTGTGTGTGTGTGTGTGTGTGTGCTGTTTTCCTTTAGCTTGTGACTTGCTTGGAATCCAATTTATCATATTTCTAAATTTTTATAATTCATTTTAATTTTACAATTAGTACCTTTTATGTTCTATCTATAAATCGTTTACAATCTCAAGGTCATAATGGAGCAGTCCTCTAATTTGTTTTACTCTAATTTTTTTTTAAGATTTTATTTATTTGACAAAGTGAGAGAGGGAACACAAGCAAGAACGTGAGAGGGAGAAGCAGGCTTCCTGCTGAGCGGGGACCCCAATGTGGGGCTTGATTCCAGGACCCCAGGATCATGTCCTGAGCCCAAGGCAGACACTTAATCAACTGAGCCACCCAGGTGCCCCGCCTTCTAATTTGTTTTATAGCTTTAGCCACTGTGTTAAGGTCTATTATCCATTTTAAGTTAATTTTTGCTGTATATTACTTAATTATACTGGTCTTCTATTTCCTAGAGTGTCTTCTTTATATATCTTTAAATGAGTGTTCAAGTTTGAATGTCTCAGTCTGCTTGCTTTTTCTAATAGTAAATTTAATCTGTAGAATATAGAAAAATTCAGTGCCATTCTAATGACTAGAGAGTAGCCTATTTCACAACTCTCTGTATGAGATATGCTTCTTACACATGAAAATGCTAGTAGTATAGACTAATTGATGAACACAATTTTTTTTGCAAACGAAAATTATAAAATTGAATGATCTGTTTCCCACATTCTGTCTTTTCAATATATTTACAATAACAGGTGACTTTTAAAAAAATATTTTATTTATTTATTTGACACAGAGAGAGAGAGCGAGAGAGAGCGCACAAGTGGTGGGAGCGACAGGCAAAGGGAGAGGGAGAAGCAGGCTCCTCACTGAGCAAGGAGGCTGGTGCCCTGATGTGAGGCTCGATCCCAGATCCCTAGGATCATGACCTGAGCCAAAGATAGCTGTTTAACTGACTGCCACCCAGGCACCCCAACAGCAGATGAATTTAATTAATATGACTAGTATCAGGCCAAATAAGCATGACAAACAAATACAAAATCATTTGAAAATTACTATTCCTCAGCTTTCTTTGTAGTTGAGAAGTAGTGCTTAGGTACTATGTCCTTTAGGGTACACTGAACCTTATCAGAAAACTCTGAATGCAATTGTAAAACATTAGTAGAAATTTTTTAAAAGTAAATTTTAACTTGCCATTATAGAATGCTGACCGCATGCTAACCACATGGATCCACAGACCTTAATTCGGCAAATAAAAATAAAAAGTTTGGTGAATTGTTTGACAATATGACAATTACTGAAAAAGGCTGACTATGTGCTACTGAACATCCACTTGTAGAAAGAATTTGAGTAAGATATATTTTCAAAATCTCAAACTATGAAATCAATTGCAAAATACCTTTTCTATGTAGCATTTCAGTCTAATAATATATCACTCTGAGAATATCACTAGTTTATAATTCTCTGGAGCATGGAACATATTGGAAGTCCTCTCTGATCAATGCTAATACCACTGTGTACTTAAAAGCCACACTCACAATGATCTTCCCTTGCTTACCACTTTGCTATCTTCCAAATGTATGATCTAGTTGTATTTATCTGCAACATGTTATAAAATTCTAACCTCAAGTATTGTGGACACTGTGCATGTTCTTTAAAAGTAACTAATATGTATATTGAGGGGGAAACAAAACATAATTCACATTATATATTCTGATTTTATATTCAGAAGAGGGAAAGAGCAAAGATCTGTCAATTATGTGTCTGACTTGGTATCTATTATATAATTAGACAATTTAAGTTAAACACAATTGCATACTTTTCCCAAATACACCAACCATATTAATCATTTATATAATTGTCCTTCTGCTTTATCTATACTTTAAAGATAGAGCCAAGGTTTTTACTTCCTGAATCTAAAGGTCTAACATTATCTTTTACAATATTAGGCTTCTGGAAGATTAAAGTTCTTTCCTATAGGTCTTGCAGTTAAGTAAACATCAGTCTGGATAATTTATAATTTGCAGTAATTCATTTCATTCTGCTCATTTACATACCGCAACCATATTTCTTTTTCTTATATTTTATTGTCCTAATTTGCACAAGAAATACAATTTAATGCATTTCCTGTTTTGCCTATTTATTACTAAATCAAATTTTAATGTTTTACTAATATTTCAATTTGAAAATCTGAAATACTCCCTAGTTATATAATGGAAGGGACATTAAAATAATCATTAATCATCAGAATTAGACATAAAATTTATAAAATCATTATCATACATAAACCGAAGAACATTTTTCATTTATTGAATATATCTATACCATGACTAGAATTTTACTACCTGCTTTACACATATTATCTCATTTAATATTTACAAAACCTCCTCAAGATAGGCATTTTCACCATTTCATACGTAAATTTTAAATATTTTCAAATATTTAAATAAATTGCCAAGGTGAGAGATGCTCAGTTTATAATTCAAAACTCTATTGTTAAAATACTTCGTTAAAGATCATATTTACTAAATTATATTAATATTTATATTTCTGTATATAGAGAATTCTCTTTCTATATAACATACAAAATATGAATATTAACACTATTTCCTATAAGTACATAAGGATAAACATATCCTTCCTTTTTATTTTTGCGTTGGAATTGGGAATTTTTAACAGAAATACAAAAAGTAGAATTTTACTCAAAGAAAAGTTTTAAAGTACATGACAATAAATAATAAGTGTAGATTTCTCGATACGAAAATACACTGTGTATCATCTCTGACAACTGAGAAGCTGTGTTCCTAGTATTTAGGAAGAAGAATCAGGTTTGACTTCAAAGGAAGGAATGTATTGTGTGGATTTTATGGGCCCTTGAGAATTGTTTGCATAGTCAACCAGCTTAATTTTTCTAGAGGAAGCTAAACAAAAAGACAGAATAATGTTTATCCCATTGTGAATTATTAAAGAAACACATGTGAACCAATCTGTTCACAAGATGATATTAGATTTCAAGCTGTAGTATTGTTCATATCAGGTTTGTTATACAATGCATTTCCAAATAATTTTGTAAGAATTTTGTAAGGCTAATCCCTAAACACAGATCAGTTGTGCTGAGGGGTATAAATGCTAAAAAAAAAAAAAAAAAAACTTATGTAGGGCATGCCAGTCTTGGGGAGAACTATCAACAGGTGTGAAATACTTCTCATGCAACCTACATCATCATTTATAGCAGTTAGCAAACCTGGCAAAGAAAAGATGTGGAAGACAGCACCCAGTGATACCTAAGCACCGTGTTTGGCCTATAGCCTCTAACAACAGTGACAAAAAGCAATTACAAGGCAGTTTATTTCCGTAGACTGAGAACTAATATACAAAAACAGTTAAAGAGCTAAACAGACTTTTTTTTTAAAAAAGTCATAGCATAATTAAATTTCTCAACAACTTTAAAATTGCAAAAAAAAAATTACTTTTATGAGAAGAGAAAAAATAACAGCACATCATTAAAGAACCTATGTATTTTTTTCCTGAAATTATTAAAATTGTTTGTGGTCTACTTCCACATAGAGTCACATCATTTTCACCTTTTTTCTTTTTTTGGCCTTAAAATTAATTTACAGATATTATCACAACATAAATGCATGCTTTCAGTAAATAGATTCCCATATAATTATATTTACCACAAGATCCTTCTAGATATTAGCTCCATGTATGTGACAATTAAATCCCCAGAGAATAAAGCAATTAAAAAAAACCTCATTAAAAAATCTGTTATAAATGTATTACACATTCAAATGGAAATGTATGCTATTTGTCTTACCCAAAGGTAGTTCAAAGAAATTTGTTATCAAAGTACTCTTCTTGGATTTCAGTAGTTAATTGAAGTTCAGTTTAATCTTTTTTACTCTATCTATTTATTATGTTAGATCCTTTGATTCTTAAAGACTTGCATAACTTTTATCAAGGTTATATTTATTCAGTTTTCTTAGAGTTTAGCTCCTCTTCTCCCTTTATGTTCACTTTATGTTTTTCCCAGATCAGATAACTTTATTCCCAGTCAAATCAAAGACATTATCTTCTATGTTTGAACCTCTGCCTTAAATAGCCTATGTATTTATACTGTAAATTTTCAAAACTTCTTATATTCCTAGTGTCTCAACAGTCTCACAAATAGGCTGTGAACACCTTGCCCAAGTGACCAGGTGTACCAGTGTGATATGGCTGGTCCCTTCCATAAGTTCCCCTTCTTGCCCTTTCCTCCCTGTGACCTACTGACATCCAAATACACCGATGAAACCCTCTCATATCTTTTGTTTGTATATTCCGCTCTGCTCTCCCTGACAGTAAAAGCACTGCCCACAGCTCCTCACTTTTTCTCTCCCTCCTCTCTGGGTTCCCCACCGCACTGGTTGAGTCACTCCACTGGAGCCCTTCCAATGTGGCCCCTCCATGGTGCATGGTATGCTTTCCTCTTCTAGATCTGTGCTACGGTTAATCTCTTTCACTGCCTTATGCCTTTCATGGTGTTATTCTGTGTTTGCACCTGACTAGTCATCAAAAAAACCAACCAACCAACCAAACAAACAAACAAAAGACACCCTTTTTAGTGACATAATTTTTCCTTAAATCACAGTACTATAACACTTATACTTTAATCTTTTCCTCATGGAGTCATTCTTGAGCAGCATATTAATAATTTCACCTCCAAAAAATGATAGAAATTCTTTCTTTCTCTTTCTTTCTTTCTTTCTTTTTCTTTCTTTCATTTCTTTTTCCTCTTTCTCTCTTTATCTCTTTCTTTCTCGCTTTCCTTTCCTTTCCCTTTCTTTCTTTCCTTCCTTCCTTCCTTCCTTTTCTTCCTTCCTTCTTTCTAGAGAGAGCAAGGGAGCATGAGCAGGGGGGAGGGGCAAAGGGAGAGAGATAATCTCAAGCAGTTTCCACCCCCAGCATGGAGCCCCATGAGGGGTTCGAGCTCACAACCCTGGGATCATGGGCTGAGTCAAAATCAAGAGTAGGGGGCTGAGCTTAAGTGACTGATAGATACAGGTGCCCTGATAGTAATTTTATATAATTTATAATAAGGACTTACGCAAAAACAGACGCAGAGGGGAGGTGGTTAGGAGTATGGGTGAAAAAGGTGAAGGGATAAAGAATACACTTATTGTGACAAGCACTGAGGCATGTGTAGAACAGATGAATCAATATGTTATACACCTGAAACTAACATAACACTGCATGGCAATCCTACTGGAATTAAAAAAGTAATAAATAATAAAAAATAGTGATGTATTCTTTTTCTTTTCTATGATTACTACCCACCACCTGTTGGAGGCAGTATTAGATTTTTAAAACATGCTCTTAGATTAAAGATGCCAGTGTTGACATATATTTTCATATCCACTTCTCTTGAAACTGAATTAAAATTTTAGTAAAGTGACTTTAAATTACAAGAAAAATGAAAATGAATAATGAAAACATAAACTACATTTTGGAAATGAATAAAAACATGTAACATTTTGCAGACCCATCCAAACTGAGATTTCAGCCAGAAGCAAACTGATTGTATCTTAGAACCCCAGAAAGGCACAGGAATTAGGTCCACCATTCAAAGGGAGATGTGGGGCTGAAAAAGCAAGATTGGAGTACTCTTTATTTTTTTGCACTATGTGATAATTCCCATCTCTTGCTCCTGTAAAATACTGTATCTATCATTTACTGAGATGCTGAAGCTGAGCATGAACTCCAGGAATGAAGCTTTCTCTGGGTGGAAAGAGTTTCATTAAAAATAGTGAGATTGGGGAGCCTGGGTGGCTCAGTGGTTTGGGTCCCTGCCTTCGGCTCAGGTCATGATCTCAGGGTCCTGGGATCGAGCCCTGCATTGGGCTCCCTGCTCAGCGGGGAACCTGCTTCCCCCTCTCTCTCTGCCTACCTCTCTGCCTACCTGTGATCTCTCTCTCTCTCTGTGTCAAATAAATAAATAAATAATAATAAAAAATTTTTAAAAAGTGAGATTAAGTGAAAGGCTATCCACAGAACAGTGAGAGTCCTAGCAGTTTAACCCTCTAAGCTCTGCCAATGTGACCAATGTGTATACACATTGAGTCAGGACTCAATTAGAGAAATTATTCATCCAGTATATATGACAATTCAATTTTCCCCTTCAAATCCACTGCCCATCTGTTGACACCTCTTCTCTCTCCTAGTGGCTCACTTCTAATGGCCACATCAGTGGGTTTCATGTTTTCAGTTTGGGTTCGGTTGGGCCAATGGGCATCCCAGGTAGCAGGCCAGAGGGAGAAAAGGGAGTGAGGTTGAGGTTTGCGTTTCTTCAACTCCCTCTGCACAGAATCATTCTTACATGGTGGCCTCATGGTTTATCTCCAACTGTCTCTCTGACATAATTCAGCTGCTACCCCCTGCACTCCTAGATTTTGGCCAACAATGGTAAGAGTTTGCCTATTTATAATCCCCAGGTCAATGTAGCATCCTGATCTGTTTCACTGAGAAACTATTGTTTTTTCCTCTGTAACTAGTAATCGAGCTGAACACTAGTTATTTTTATGATTGTTAAAAGATAACAGGAGTATTTAAAGCTCCAACTTTGTCCCTAAGAATACCCCAAAGCATTCATTATACGTTTTAACATTCAGTATTTGATGATTTTGTCATCTAAAATTTTAAGTTTTATTTCTTCCCTTTTCAAGAGCTGTATATGCCTGTTTTGTAAAAACAGATAAACCAAAACAGAAAAAATTTTTTAAAAAGTAAACTGTAGAAATACATTTTATTATGTAATTTCCTTCCACTGGTGTTAAAGAATACAATATATTAAGTCTTCTTTGGAGAAACTTCATTCAGCGTTTCATTTAGACTTATCTGATCAGTTTTTACCCCAGGGATACTTAAAAACAAAAGATATGTTTTCTTTGAAACATGTAAGATGTTTCTTTGAAACATTTAAAACATGAAACATGTTTTAGAGAAAAAGAACACAGAGATAAAGAGTGGATAGAAAATATAAGAATGACTGGGATGGAGAAAGAGAGGGAGAAAGTAGAAAGATGGATAAAGGGAAAAAGATGGGGAAAAAACAATTATACAGACACAAAGAACTTCTGATAGATTCAAAGGTAGACAGAGGTGTGTGGGGGGGTTGAGATTTATTGATTATAATGACTCAAATTTCATATTCTCACTTGGAAACATATTAGTTGTGCTAACCATTTAACTGCATTAAGTTTCACTTTGTAAAACATTTTACCTATAAAATGAAGATATCGGGACGCCTGGATGGCTCAGTCAGTTAAACGTCTGCCTTTGGCTCAGGTCATGATCCCAGGGTCCTGGGATTGAGTCCCACATCGGGCTCCTTGGTCGACCAGGAGCCTGCTTCTCCCTCTGCCTGCTTTGCCTNTTTGTGCCCTCTCTCTCTCTCTCTCTCTCTCTCTCTCTCTCTCTCTCTCTCTCTCTCTCTCTCTCTTTCTCTCTGGCAAATGAATAAATAAAAATCTAAATAAAATAAAATAACTGTTTCATATTACAGAATCACTAGGATGTACTCCATGCTAGAACAGAGCCTAGCACTGAATACAAATTAAATAGATGTTTTCTAAAACTACATTTTACTCTGATACTTATGGTCATGTATTTTTTAATATATATTTGATCCATTAAGAACTCAAAGTAGTATTTTGAATTTTGACATTTAATAATTATGTAAGTTTCCTAGGACTACCATAATAGTGTATCAGAAACCAGGTAGCTTAAGACAACAGAAATTTATTCTCTCTCCATTCCAGAGGACAAAAGTCTAAAATGAAGATATCGGTAGAGTAATGCTCACTGCAGTTCTCTAGGCATAGATCCTTCCTTGCCTCTTCCAGCTTCTGGCAGCTCCAGGAGTTCCTTAGTTTGTGAGAAAATGACTCTAATCATTGCCCCTGTCTTCACATGGACATCTTCATTCTGTGTGTCTGGTGTCTCTTTCTTCTCCTTATAAAGGCATCAGCCAAAATAGAAGTCTACCCTAATACAGTATGACCTCAACTTAACTTGATGACATCTGCAAAGATCCTATTTCCACATGACATTACATTCACAAACATTGGAAATGAGGTCTTCAGAATATCATGTTGGGGACAAAATTCATACTATAACAGTAATATACATTATTTTTTATTTTTAACATATTTTAATCTTTATATTTTGATGTTGTCTTAATTTTAATATGTTATGCTTTATAAGAGCCTTATCTATATACTACTAAATGCTTATATTAACTTCGAACTAATTTCATACTCAAGCTAACCATCTGCAAAAAGAACGTACTGTTCCAAAATATACAAGGTGACCTGAATTATTTTTTTTTTTTAAGATTTTATTTATTTATTTCACAGAGGGAGAGAGATCACAAGGAGGCAGAGAGGCAGGCAGAGAGAGAGAGGGGGAAGCAGGCTCCCCGCTGAGCAGGAAGCCCGATGCGGGCCTCGATCCCAGGACCCTGAGATCATGACCTGAGCCGAAAGCAGAGGCTTTAACCCACTGAGCCACCCAGGCGCCCGAATTATTTTATAATACCATAAAGAAAGTGCTAAAATGAACAAAACAAAAATACCTCAGTGACGGGAATTTCAAAGGGACACAAGAGCCAACTTAATGAGCTCTGAGTAGCCAAAGCTAAAATAGATTGAGTAAAAGAAATAAACTATTATTGGATTATAACACAAAATATAAAATAAATATTTACAAGTAAAGGGCATACTGATATAAGTAAAAGATTGAATAAATAAATGGGGCAGAAGACATATCTCTTTTAAAAGAACACTGAAGAAACTTGAGTAGGAATTCTAGATAATAACAATAATAATAATAATAATAATAATAATAATAATAATGTATCATTATTGGTTCATTAATTATGACAAATAGGACACACCACTCTGTTAGTAATGGGGAAAGTTGGTGTGGGGTAGACGGAGACTCTGGTTTATACTGACAATCATTCTGTAAATCTGAAACAACACTAAAATAAAAATCATAAAAAGCCTAAAGTAAAGCCACTCTAGAGATCTAAGAGTAACAAAATCAAATTACAAACTACAGACAAAAATTATTTCTAGTTAAAAGACACAAAGTATTAACCTATGACTAAAGAGAAATAACAAAGAGGACATTTAAATTGGCCATTTTTTGAATATATTTTACGTACTAAAACAAGTGACAGAGTCACTGTTTATATAAAGATTCAGCAAATAGTTCTAAGAAAAGATATGCTCAAAATTAACTGCTGAATGTGCTACCAGAAATCTAGTTTCAGTATCTTTGTTCTGGTTTTATTTCTTGTTGTGCTTTATTGCCATATCTCTGTATAAATAAGTTTTAAATTTTAGGGAGAAATAAGTGCTGTGATCATTCTTTTCAGTTCTTTTGAGAAGGCTACCATCAGAAATATGTTTAGATTTCAGTTTTATTTTTAGTCCAAAGGAAATGCACGGGTCCTGCTCTCTTTCTTCCAAAGAATGCACTCAATTAGAGTATCAACAGGTATACATTCTAGGAAGTGTTAGCACAAGCCTTGTAAACCGTTCCACTTATTTTGAATTTTTTTCTTTGTTCAAGCAACTGAGCAGTAATTTCAAGGCACTCTTCTATGAATGAATTATCCCATCAACACAATGCTCTCCATTAACAAGAAAAATATGCTAGAGGGAAGGGGAAATGGCAGAGCAGCAAAATCACTTTCCAAAAAATGTTTTCAAAAATAAATACCAAGTCAAAATTAGGTGGCTGTACAGGTTTTGCAGTTGTAAAATTAGGTCATGACAGGAGGAAGAACATGAATGGCTCTTGGTCTTCTTGTTTTAAATAAAACACAGGCAAAATTTACACTCACCCTAAACTCTAACAGCTGGGAGGACAGTGCTTACTATCAACCTTTACAACTAATGAGTTCATCAAGGTTCTTTCTGTGCATTTGCAATTCCTTTTTAATTCTAACATAACATGCCTTTTCATTTTTAGTGTCTATGATTTTCCCTTTATAAAAATTTTATTTTACGGCATTTCAAGGAGAGCTTGTGTGATTTCCTAGAGGCAAAGGGCTTGATAAGGACCCCAGTATGAAAGGATTGAATAGTCCAATTTGGAACAGATGAATGCTTTAGTCATTTGGAACATTTGTTCGACAATTTGCCAGGACACATTTCAACTCACTTTCAAACAGTGATCAACACATAACTAATTGAGTGGTGCTGTGAAGTTGAAAATTCCTGTGAACACTCTATTGGCTTTTTTGAGGTTGTAACTTTAAAATCAACCACAGGAGAGGGCAAGAAGCACAAAGATTATGGTGACAAAGTATAAAATACTACTGTATTGTCCAAATAATTTTTTGTCTCCTTTTTCTAAAATAATATTGATCCCGTCAAAGAAATGTCCATGTAAAATGATGCACTATTTGATATATTACACATGATATAAAGGATTTTTTATATATAAAGGAAGAATTTAACATAACTGAGGTTTTAAATTTAATATGCATAATATTTCTTGCATGTAGAAGATCATACTAATTTTAGTGTAATATATATGAAACTGAAAAACCAATTAATTAAATGTATGTTTACATTGCTCTGATAATTTTCACCAGTGTTTCAGTTTTCTTTTCTTTTTTAAAGAGAGAATGAGAGAGCACGAGAAGGGAGAGGGTCAGAGGGAGAAGCAGACTACCCGCTGTGCAGGGAGCCTGATATGGGACTGGATCCTGGGACTCCAGGATCATGACCTGAGCTGAAGGCAGTCGCTTAACCAACTGAGCCACCCAGGCGCCCTCACCAGTGTTTCAGTTTTAATTAATTATCTTTAATATAGAATTACAAGAGCTAACTATTGCCTGAATTTTACCAATAATTAGGTACAGTTTTCTTTTATATGAGAAGCCCTAGCTAGCAACAATCAATCCTGCCATGGACCCATCATCAGGGTAGAATAAAAATTCATGAGTGATTTGTACATATAAATATTATGACAACAAAGAAAAATACCCTTTAATGAAATTGCCAATGATTTTGAATGATTATGAACTCATACAGGAGTTGGATTTTAGATCAGTATTCAAAGAGGTAAAACTGATTTAGTTACCAAAGTGTGCTGTTACAGAAAGCCCATTTATTAAATCTATCAAATCTAAGACTATGAATCTGGCAGCATTTTCCATGGAGAAGGGTCCTGGGAACCTCGTGCTAGGGCTAATTTGTGCCCTAGGACCCTGGAACAATGAAGGAAGCTAGCTGATGGAGCCACAGGGGTTCTGAAAATGATTAGTTTATGTGGAAATTTGGAGGGAATATTTTTTATCAGGTAAGGGAGACCATTTTACAAAAGAAGCATACAATGAACCTTTAGCTTTTGGCTATCAGTGAGATGAGTTCAATTCCATGATGTGTGGCTTGGCTTCCTTGTCCCTCTGAAAAAGCTGTGCTACTCCCACCTCTAAGTCATTGCTGCTCCAATCAATCCACTGACCGAAATGGGCCAGCCAGGGCTCTTGTAATCCAGCTGGTCTGGGTTTGAACTTACTAGCCACAGGAATATAAGTAATTTCCTGAACATCCCAGAGTTCACTTCTTTTTTGATACCATTGTTTATCTGAAAATTACAGCTTATAATGTTTAACACCTATGATTGCCATGAAGACTAAAGATAGTGATATAAAGTTCTTGTCATTGAAACTTTTTAATAGGTTAGAAGTGGCTATTAGAATTATTAGAGATAAATATTGTATCTTAACAAAACTAATGTAATAAGTCTGTTACAATGTTTATATAATTTCAAGTTTTAGCTTCATCAGTGATAATAATCTCATATTATATATGTAAAGTTTCAAAAATTACCTAGTTATCACTCTAACATCTTCCTATCATTTTACTGTCTTACAATTAGTTGTTTGCTAAAGTTTATAAAATAGACCTCTCCAAAAGACGTTTTGCTTTTCTTCCTCCCATCCTTAATTAGTATTTTACTGTAGTGATATTGTCTGCATGTTTCCCCTCCACATTAACAAGTGATATATGGAAAGTATAAATTGTTTTCTGATCTTACACATGAAGTTTGGATTTTGTCCAGATGGTATAGTAAGTTATGCTAAGACCTTATCGATTTATATATGGATTTAATTAATGAAAATATTTTAGGCTACAGCTTTTTATGAAAGGTACTTTATAAGAATCAGTGAATTCTTTTTCTTAAATCATTACATAAAGTGGGCAAACAATGTTTTACATAGTTAATATATTTTGTGAGTATCTTTCGTCATTTAATGTAATGCTTTTAGTCAAGCATGCATTAAAATAGTCACTTAAAAAATTTAAAATATGAACTTCCTGGGCTGCTTAGGTGGCTCAGCTGGTTGAGCACCTGAGTCTTGGTTTTGGCTCATGTCATGATCTCAGGGTCATAAGATTGAGCCCAGTATCAGGCTCCACACTCAGTATAGAGTCTGCTTAAGATTCTTGCCTTTACCCTCTGCCCCTTCCCCTGATCTCTCTCTCTCTTTAAAACAAAATAAATGAAATCTTTAAAAAAATACATGAACTTCTTTCCATATGGCTCCAAAGTTCTAGCCATCTTTGCACAGAGATGGTTACTAGTGAATATGTATGATTATGTCTAAATGTTTTTATATTGTTATAAATTAATATTATGTGAAAATGGGCAAAGTTATAGATAAAGTGATATGATAACTTTCTTTTATCCCACACTCTTAATAAAGTGTGAAGAAAAAACAGCTTGTAAGGCTTAAGTGATGCGACAATCATCCCAAACATGACAACCCATGGTGGTTTTTCACAGTTGTTTTTAGCAGTTATCCTTCCGCAAAACTCACTTGCAAGCAGGTTCTCAAATGTAAGTGAAGCTAAAAAAAAATCATCGTGGTTTTTCTATCTCTCAGCATATGTTAGAGTTGAATGACAAAGGCATTTTTCCAAATGATAAATTAAACAACTTTTTTCTTTCCCAAACATTTGGATACCACTCACCATAGCAAACTGTAGATCAAAATTCTGTTTACTAAATTACCTTGTGTAAGTTTATTTTCCCCATTAGGCTGACATAGAATAAGTGCTTACTATTTAGGGTTACCCAGTACCCCACTATTATTTTAATGCTTTTTAAATTTTTACTTTATTTTTTAATCTAATTGCTTTAGTTATGAACTCTATCTCTCAAAATGCCCATAAGATTTAGTAAAGTTTAACACTTATCCTATTTTGTAAAGGTGAGGTATGCCATTTGGGAAGCCAAAATCTGAACTCAAAACAGTTAATTCCCTGCAACTCCAAACTGAAGGTAACTTGCTTCTTGGGACTTCATTATATTCATTGACACATGGGGTAAAATTTCAGGAAATGATTATAGTTTGGACTCTAAGTATTCAGAGCAAGAAAAAAACCACAAAAAGCATTTAAGTATTTTCAGACATAATAACTCAGTGGAATCAGGGTATAGTGATTGGAATTAACTTTGGGGATTTAATTGAGGGTTTACTGGATGATAAATTTCTATCACCTCTTTTAATCCTTATATCACTAATGATGTATTTGCATGTTTATTTTACAGATGAAATAGAAATGCCCAAGAATTTAGATAAGTTGCTCAAGGTGACACAACCCATGGTAGCATTTTTACAACTCGGGTCTCACTGATACTAGCATGACAGTGATGCAATTTTTCTTTTCTACACTGACAAACTGCTTTCCTATTTAAAAAAAAAAAAGATGAAATCTCTAAATGCATAAATTTGTTTCAGTTTATGAAAAAATTGAACAAAATATATACCTCCATATGTTTTCATATGTACTATACATAGGTTTGTAATAAACACACATACATTTACAGGATACAAATATATGTATCACATAAAGCAGCAATTTCCATCCCCATAGACAGAAGAACCAACCATAGGTCACTCCCCTGTGATGAGCAAGTGTTTTATCAGAACTGTGCAAAATAGGTAGGACCATCAGGTGGTGGAAGGAACTGTCTTCTGCTTGTTTGTTTTGTTTTTGATGTGCAGTAACACAGGGTGATGACTTCTGAAGAACATGCTTGCTATTCTCCCAGTATTTCCCAGAAAGCTAAGAACCAATGTATCTATGTTTGCTTGTTTGGAATCACATATTGCAAACTGTGTCCCGAGTAAGCACTGGAAACTGCATGGAATATTGCCACGTGAAGAAACTGCGGAAGTCCTCACTTGACTCTGACAAACTGGGGTACCCCTTATAGCCCTGAAGACACCCTGACACAGAATGTAAAGCTATGTTATTTGTTGATTAGTTTGAGTCTTCTTTATTTTTTTGAGCATCCTTTAATTTATATATAATAGTTAAAGCATAGACTCTGGAGACAGATTGCCTGCGTTCATCCTGGTAAAATGAGGATACTTTACAGTATCACTATGAGGATATAAAGAGTTAATATACAAAAACATTTAGGCTAGTCCACTGAAAATAAGTCCAACACTGCTAGGATAGTTATAACATATATGTAGAGTGTAAAGACTACTAATAAACAGGACACACCCTTGTCCACCACAGAGTTTAAGAAATTAATCATAGACTAGAACACTCCTGTGTTTCTGTCCCAAATCTTACCTTTTTCCTTTCTTTCAAGAGCTAGTAACTACTCTGTTTATCATTTCCTTGCTTTTCTTTGTACTTTTATCATGGACATATGTGTCCATTGCATGGTATATATAAACAGTATATTGTTTAATTGATCACATACTTGAAATTTTATACATGGACTCATAGAGTATGACTCTATAGAGAAGTTCAACTGGATTGGGAAAGCTCTATGCTTATCTCCAGGTACCCCTGGAAGTCCAGGTTTGACTTTGGGCTACCAAAGAGGGAACAGGGCTAACTGATTAATGATTTATGTTTGCTTCAAGTCTAAAACTCCATGGCAGCGTGCAGGCCATTGATGAGTATGTTAACCCATGTTCTCTAAAGAAACAGAACCAATAGAAGATGATATATAAATGTGAATGATCTAAGTGTACCAATTAAAATAGAGATTGTCCGAGCAGATTAAAAAAGGAAAAGTCAACTATATGCTTTCTATCAGAAGCTCATTTTAAGTACAGACTCTGATAGATTCAGGTTAAAGAATAGGACATGTTCAACACTACTTAAAGCTGGAGTAGCTACATTCATTTCAGACAAAGCAGACTGCAGAATAAGGAAGATTATCAGGTATAAAGGGGCATTAAATAATCAATTCTCCAATAAGACATAGCGATACTAAATTTGACTAAACCTAACAATGGAGTGTTAAAATTCTATGATGTTGGAACTAAATTTTCTCAGAAGCATCAGCTTTGACGTATATTAAATGTGACTCAAATATGATAAGTGAAATGGAATCTAATACTTGAGATTAGCACAATTTCTCCAGGATTTATTAACTTGAAAACTCAAAAAATAAAATATTCATGTTATGAAGAAAGGTAGGTACATTCTTCTTCTATTTAAGTCATTTGCATCTAAACCACCAACTTTGTCAAAACCAACGTGGTTTTTCATGATCTCCTGTTCAGATTCTGCAGTTGTATTACATTTATCAGAGGGTCAAAGTTGAAGTGAAGTAGATAACTCCTAGATGCATCCTTATTGTCAAACTTAGGAAAAAAGCATTTGAGATAATTGGTTTTTTTTTTTTACCTTGTTTCTGTCTTCAGGATAATTTTATTGAATATTGCAATCAAAAAAGAGAAAGAATAAGTTCTTATTCTGTATTGCCCTAGAGCAATGACAATCAGCTGGTGAACAGTTTGCCTAATGAGGCAGTTACAACGCTCAGAAGATTCCCTGAATCAAGGTTATTTGGGCTTTTCAATAGTACTTCACATTCTCTTCTTCATGCACTACAGGATGAGGCCATAGAGCATTACAACAATTTAACATAATCCCCTTCTGTTCCTCAAAATGTTTTTTTTAATATATATTAATGCTCTTTTAGGATTGGAGGTGTAGGAAATATTTCTATAATTTATGAAAGGAAGGAAAAAGGAAGAAAGAAAGCTCTACCTTAAAATCAAATGTCTTTGCATCCACTTTTATATTGGTGGTGGTACTTTGACTATTATTCAAAGTAAACACTAAACACTTGTTTCATCAACAAGTACCCTTATTTAGACCTCTCTTACTGGCAATAATCATCATACTCTATGCATACTTGATAGAGATTATGTAGCAAAGTGTTTCTTGGTATTAACTGCAGAGTCTGTTAGAAAACACATCTACTTAGATTCATTTCAGCTAGTCTGTGTTGGGAGCTTATTCTGATGGCCACTGGAAAATAATATAAATGTTCTGTCTCTATCCAATAATAACATATGTAAAAGAATTCAGGGGGTTTAAAACTACCAAGATTTATGTAAATGATATCAATACAAAATGGCTGATGTGTAGTAGTTACTAAATAAACGTTAACTAAATATATTTACAGCAAAAAATCTTCTTATAGAAATAAGAAGAGTCCAAAGTTCGATTAATATAGAAAAAGAATTATTCCATGCAGCAAGTGTAAAAACCCAGGCAAGGAAATTGACTAAAAGGTCACAATATTTCAGGACAAGAGCAAAGAGAGGAATTATTTCTGCTTTCACTTTTCTCTAAAATTCTAGATTAAAATTAAGAAGGCTAACCGAATTACCCAGATCCATCTGTCTAGAGCAAGAGTTCTCTCTGTCCAAATGTGTTTTTCCTAATGAGAGTAGAGACCTAAGCTTAGACAAATAAACTTAGGACATCATAATCACCTTTGTTTTCTTCCTTTTTCTCTGCCCAAAGGTTAATCAAGCTCACCATGCATTCTTAGTGAACTGTCCCTCCTGAGCATCTACCTCAGAGAAAAAAGCTTTGCCCTCCATATCTAATCCTAATATCTTGCTTATAGGAGGTGCTCAAAAATATCGGTTTATGGCTAAAATAAAGGGGGGAAAATGAAGTATTTTTGGTTTATACCTTTGAGTCTTACCCAATTTTCTATTCAGAGTCACTATATGTAGCCTGTGCTTCACCACAGCCTTTCAACTGATATGCTCTGTATCAAAAATCCAAACTGCTGACGGATGAAGCCTCCAAATGCATTGTGTCCTTTTTCTTTTTCTTCTTCCCCTCCTCCTCCTCCTCTTTCTTTACCGATTATCCTCCATAACCTAACAAATAACATCTGAATTCCTTCCTCAATGAAGCTCTTATCTATTTTGTTACAAAATATATTTCAGTCATATCAATAACCACACTAACATGTAATTAATTGTTTTTGCCCAAAATAGATTATTGGATCTCTCACACCTCACATATTACTTACACATACTTTTGCTCAAAGTGTGTCCAATGTTTACTATGCCATCTTTTTGCCTATCAAAAACCTATCCTTAGTTCCAGATCCAATTGAAATTCAATTCCTTCAATAATCTTCCCCTCAAGATTTCTCCCACAACAGAACCACAATGAAAAACAGTAAAAATATGACACCCTCCTTTTTGGAGAAAGCTATGTAAGTATGTATGATTATATCCCACCTGGTATTACAGTTATTCATAAACTCATTTTTATCCCAAATTATTTCTATTTCTTTGTATTCCCTATAGCTTCATAGATTATTTAAGGAAGTAAGCACTAACTTTTTGTGTGAATAATTGGATTCTACATCAACACTTATTTCAACTGAAGATGTTGGAAAGACTATTTTGATAACCCGTAGATAATAAATTAAACAAAAGCAAAAGGAAACAACCAAATACACTGCTGACCAAGTATGTGAATTTACAAAAAAAAGATAGCCCAAAACATGGCCATCTACCAGATTTCTCTTGGCAATGATATTTTTAAGCTGAATTTACAACATCAAATAATTCTTCTATTTAGTAATTGAAAACATCAAAGCATTTTTATAGTCCGTATAAAAAAAACCTATACAAATATTCATGCAGTGTACATTTAGCCAATAAAACATCATCTTTCTAGTTCAAGTTTCTGTGTAAATGATTCCATTTAATACTTAGCTGAACACCAAGGAAACAAAGAGGGTTATACATAAATAAAATCTTAAAAACAAAAACAAACCAACCAACCAACCATAGTATTAAATTAAGATAGCAACTGATGGAAGTCAGTTTGTAAGGTTATTCTCCATAAGGAACAATAATACAATTTCTTAAAATAAAACCTATCCAATTAGTAAGTATATTACTGAAATGATTGAAAATAAGCAAATTACCTAGGAAAGGGTCAAAACCCTATTATGGTTACAGTGAAGTTTAAAAATTTTATCAAAATCATTAGGCAAAATTATATATACATTTCAAATAAAATGTCTAATATATGTCCAATGATTATATATTTCCTACAAGATGCAATTATAGCAAAAAGTATAATTTGAAATGGAATATTATTTAAAAATGAAGGTTACCATGTGCATTACTGTCAATATACACATTGTCTTTTACACTGGTAAAGTTTTTACTATTAACATTAAAACTATTATTTATCTGAAAATATTACCATTTGATCATTTGTCATTTTCTTTAGGAAAAGGTAATACAATTACTGGCTTTCATTCTCAAGAACGTGATCAACTTTTGGAAAAATAAGGTGTTTGAGAAATGCAGCATAATGAAAAGAAAATACCAAGAATTAAGCCTTTAGGATAAAGACTGTTGTGGAAGAGAAGAAACACCTACACATAGAGATGGACAAACATACACAAACATGGGTGGGCACACAGGCACATACACACACACCTTAAAAACACTCTTTCCTAAATTCCATGTTAGGGATATAGTAGAAAATTATTTTTTTTCACAGCAGAAAATAACTTTGTTTCACCACATGTCCTGCATGAATGTTATGTATATATTTTTAAGCCATATGAAGATGAAACATGACTTTCCAGGTCTCAAATTCCATCCCTCCTTTTTTATTTTTCTTTATTCTTCTTACCCCCAAGGACAGTAAGCCCTCTTTGAACATGCTTTTCTCTCACCTATAATACTTATCCTAACTAATTCTTATTATACTTCAAGTCCCTGTTCAGCCATTTTCTTTGAGAAATGTAACTCATTTCCTCAGAGTTAGTTGTACCTATTAACCTTTGCTTATTCCAAAAAGAGGAGAAAGGGAGAAAAGGAGGTAAAGGGGAAAGGGAGAAAAAGGAGAGGTGAAGGGAACTACAGCAATAGGGAGAACATTCTAACCATGAGATGTGCAAACATCTGAATGGTTAGCTAGCAAAGGACATTCTTTATGGGAGGAGTAAACAGAGCTAGAAAGAACCAGGAATGGGGAAGGGGAGTGAGTGAGGGTGGCCTGATGTTACAGTTCATCAGTGAACGTTTTAACTTGAGCTCAGTCCATTCTCAGGAAGGCCTATTAAGGGGACTATTGGCTTTGGGTAAGAATGGCTTAAAGTCCAGGACCCTAGAGGAAACATAATTAAAATATGGTCAACAAGAATTTTGTTCTGATTGGGTGCCTGGGTGGCTCAGTGGGTTAAAGCCTCTGCTTTCGGCTCAGGTCATGATCTCAGCGTCCTGGGATTGAGGCCCGCATCGGGCTCTCTGCTCAGCGGGGAGCCTGCTTCCTCCTCTCCTTGTCTCTCTGCCTACCTCTCTGCCTACTTGTAATCTCTCTCTCTGTGTCAAATAAATAAAATAAAATCTTAAAAAAAAAAGAATTTTGTTCTGATTGATCAGTGGGGACAAAATAGTTCGGCTAATTATTTATGAGGCAAAGAAGGAAAATTAGGAGGATTTGTGACTTACTTCATCATAAGTAATTAAGGGGGCATCTGCAAGTCTTATCTAAATCATACTGACGGGGGGTTCTTTGCAGTAAGATCCTTGCTGGGCTTAAAAGGGGAATGAGTTTTTTAATTGTCCCTGTTCTCAAAGAGCAGGGGGCTCAAGTAAAATTCAGTTTTATCATATCCTACAATTCAACATGTTTAAAACTGTTGAAATCAACAGCGCTCTATTTTTCCTACTAATTGGTCTATCTCCAAACTCAGGATCACTATCACCTGGTAGATCAATCCAAAAATCTATGATTACCATTTGACTCTTCTTCCTGCAGATGGTCACTCTACCTCTATATACTATCTATTCTTCCACTTACATACAGTTTAAATTTGTAAATATTTTTATATTTCAGTAACCACCTTCTTGTTCTAAGCAGTTATCATTTCTCATCTGAACTACTATAACCCTTAGTCTATTGCTTTCCCTCATTCCATGGTAGATTTTCTGATTATCTTTTCAAAATGCAAATGCAACTAACAGACACTACTGTGTTGAAATCTTCCTTCAGATACTGGCCTTTTTTTTTTTTTTTTTTTTTTTTGTAGAGAAGGAGAGAAAGGGCAGAGAGAGAATCTTAACCAGGCTCCACATCCAGCACAGAGTCTGACGTGGGGCTCAATCTCATGACCCTGAGGTCATGACTTGAGCTGAAATCAAGAGACGGACGCTTAACCAATGACCACTCAGGCACCCCACTAGCCAAAATTTTAAAGTCACTCTACATGAAATCTGGCCTTCTTTACTTTCACATCCTCTTCGTTTCACTACCCACATCATTCTCCATACATTACTCTAACCTCTTGACAAGATTTCCAGGTGCCTATTACCTACTTTTTTTCTACCTTCTCCATTTCTGGCCACTATCCATCCCATCTGTAACCAGTGAGTCACCTATAGTGAACTCGTGTCTCTGCCCACGGCTTATGTACACTGATTTGCCTTTTCCCCGTGTATTTAACATATAATATTCTCTACCTGCAAATACAAAGCTTTTCTATTTTCTCTGTCCCTGAATATCTTCCATTTGTTCCAATCTTTCTGTAATTTTGAGGAAATAAGATGTGTCTGTGTTTTGTACTGCTGGGTATCCACTTAGTAGAGTACATGGTCATAGTACTGACTGAAAAAATGCATTGATTTAGGAAAAAGATGGACTAAAAGGTGTGCCTTAGGGCCCTTGGTGGCTCAGTTGGTTAAGCCTCCAACTCTCGGTGTTGTGAGATCATGCCCCATATTGGCCCCCATGCTGGGCGTGGTCTGCTTGAGATTCTCATTCTCCCTCTGCTCCTCCCCCTGCTCATGTGTGCTCTCTTTCTTTCTCTAAAATAAGTAAACAGGGGCTCCTGGGTGGTTCATTCATTAAGCGTCTGCCTCCCACTCAGGTCATGATCCCAGAGTCCTGGGATCAAGCCCCGCATTGGGCTCCCTGCTCAATGGGAAGCCTGCTTCTCCCTCTCCCACTCCCCTTGCTTGTGTTCCCTCTCTATCTGTGTTTCTCTCTGTCAACTAAATAAACAAAATCTTAAAAAAACAAATTAAATAAAATAAACAAAAATAAAAAGGTGTGCCTTATCAAATATGCAAAAAATATGTCAATAGCTATCTAGTTAGCTTTGAATATTTATACATGGCAGTGCTCATTGGAAAATACTTATTTTGAAATACAAACCAAGTATTCCATAGATAGAAAAAGACATAAGCTAGCTAGATTCTCCTGATATCCTACATGTAGTTATTTAATTTAGTGAACTGCACCTTAAAAAATTGAAAACAATATGGTTTGTGAACATACAGGATTTAGCTACATAACAATTTTAAATTGCTTTTGTGGGTTGAACTGAATGTCTAATCACACTAATAATGTAGCTTTCATTAAAAAAAAAAAAAACCCCAAAACGAACACACACACACCAGAGAGCTAAAACTAAGGCAAAACCAAAAAGTTCTCTCCTTTTTCTCTCATTGTCATTGTTTTGGTGGCAATTATTTAGCTCATGGTGAATAGTTTCGATTGTATACCAAAACTCATCTTTTTCCATTATACTTTTACTCAACTGAGAGACCAGAAGCCTTTATGAAAATAATTTACACACATGCAAAGGTATATAATGCCTAAAAATCTATAAGAAAATATGTATATAAATAAATATATGTGAATATGTGATTATACCTAAAATTCTTCAAAATAAGCCACTTAAAATACTATTTCAGGTAATGATATTTTTACAAACATATTTTTAAATTACATTTTCAGACATATATTACCATTATGTTTCCCAAAATTATAAATAAGATGAAATTTTTTTGATTGAAGTCTATTCCTAGTAAAGAAATAAATTCACAAATTATTTCATATTAAGGATAAAGTTGTCTCTCATTAAGTGTAAATATTTCCCCCCAAAAATATGGTAAACTGAAATAATTTGAACAAATACTGAAGAATACATGGACAATTATAAATGAAGGAATGATTGCTAACCAGAAAATAATTTCATTATACTGGTTTCATTTTTATCTGACTATGGTATGTATGAGCCTAATTAAAACATACATATTTTAAATTAAAAATAATAAGAGTCTCAGTTAAAAGTTTTAGCAATAATTATGCAGGATTTTATGTTTTTCTTTTCACTAGGGGAATCTATTTTTTCTACAGAAAAAAGGAGTTTGTTAAAACTCTCACGCATGGGTGGGTACTAGTTTTCCAGGTTATAGTTTTATGTTTTAAAGTCCTCATTGACATTTTTTGGTATCCCATGCAAATCTCTTAGAATGCCAGCTCCTGAAGTGATTTTGAAAGTATACAAAATCTCTGGTAAAAAGAATACATTTCTTCTTCTTCTTCTTCTTCTTCTTCTTCTTCTTCTTCTTCTTCTTCTTCATTTTTTTTTTTTTGGTTAAAGTTTATGGTTCAATTAAAACACAATTTAAATAAAAATGTCTAGCCATTCTAATGATGTTGTAAATTGAAATCACTTTATCCCACTTTTTTCTCTAAATTTATTATAAGCCTTGGAGAATATCTTTTCAAATGTCAAAAGAAAAGATGCATATTATTAGCTTGGGACTAAATGCACAACAAGTTCAAGTCTATTGCATTGGCCAGTAAAATATTTGCTGGTAAAATGTTTGTTAAATTTTTGACACTTTTGATATTAGTGCCCATCCATAAATCCTTTATATAATGTTTGTAAGAACCTGAAAAAATAAGTTTGTTTAAATAAGTCTTGCTTCTGCCTCTTTTTGAATTGGTAGATATTATAAGGGGTTTTCACTAAGTATAGAATAGTTTTTATAACAGTAAATTTTACTAAATGAATCAGAGAGAGTGAATATATTTCATCTTTATTTCTTTTTCCCCCAGGTAATTAATTAGTTTCTTTCTTTCTGAAATATCTTTGCAAAGTTAGTCCTAATAAAGAGTAAATATTACCTATCCCAAGACTGTCATAACAATTTTGAAAGTTTTCAGTTTTTGTTTTATACGTCTATAAACTTTTCTTATTCTTTATTTACTATTGTCTTCTTTACTGCATTGAAAAGTTATCTGCACTTTTATACCTGGAAATTTCAGTTCCCACTACTAGGTTCCTGGTTTGAATTTTGGGGGCTGCCAATGAAGAAAGAAGTTCATAATTGATATTTGCTCCCCTTCAGGGAACTAATCTAAGAAAGCAGAAATTTGAGCTCACCTCTAGGAAAAAATGAGTTCACTTCTTTTTTAACCTTTTTCCTGAAGAAAATCACAGTGGTTAATAGCAGAGGTCTATTTCAATTGTCTATCTTTGCTCTTTTGTTTTATTTTACTCATAATTTTTTGCATTACTCTCCACTGAATGTGCTTTTAAATAGTCTCATAGCATGTCAAGGTGATTTTTCAAAAGTTTTAATTTAGTTCTAGAAAGAAGAAACCATCAAAATTGTGAAATTTTATAACAGCTTAAGCCTGTTACATTCTTAATATTATTATTCTCAATAGTGATAGCTATTATTTGTTGTACAACAAAAATTACGAAACTTTCTGTTTGGCGCTAACATGTGAAGAGTTTGAAAGTTGTTACAGCATGCTTACAATAAGAGAAAGCTGGACAGACAGAAAATCAATGACTTTTCTTGACTCATCTTGGTTTGCACAGCAAACTGCTACTCTGAAATCTAAAGAGAAGCAAATCCAGGGTCATAGCTGAGATGAGCCTCCTTGGAACAGAAGCCGTTGGTATCATATACCGGTAGGAATTCTTAAATAGTAATTCTTGAGCTAGTGTCTGAATGGGGACTACAATGAAAGTGAGAAAGCCCTTGAGGCTGAAGTCATCAGAAGAGTCTTCACACGTGCATGGTTTTCCTGCAGGAAGAGTACCAGAGTCACTGGCAAAGGCTAAGAAAGTTCCCACCATGGCTCTGGAGGGTGGGGGACAGATATCCATTGCAAAATGTGTCTGAAGGATTTCATACAGCCAAGTACCACTTTTCAGGGAGAAAGACTTATTAAAACTTTATCCAGCTGGGGAAAGAAGACTTCTCCTTCTGCAGGTCCCTCCAGCTTTTCCCTCTCAACAGAGTGAGGGGAACAAAGAATATGTTTGAAGGTCACAGCCCAGGACATAAGCCCACTAAAAGACAGATTTAATCAGGATTAAAGACTGCCTCCTATCCTTCACACTTCATCCCCAGCCGCCAAGGCTCCAGCATAATCATACTGGGCTATAGGTAAGCAAGATGAACCATCCAGTCTCTACTGAAGGAAGAGTCCTTAGATAAAGACAACAGAGGAGGCAAAACAAGACCAGCAGAGATGTTTCAGGCATCTGATACACACACAAGGACGACTGAACACAAAGCAGAATAACATAAAACCGCACTCTCAAGTTTTCAACAAAAATCACAAGACATCTAAAAAGTAAGAACATTCAGTCTGAACAGACAGAGCAAGCATAAGAAACAGACACAGATATAACACAGATATTGGGACTACCCGACAGGAAGCTTGATAAACTATGATAGATATATTATGGGCTCTAATGAAAAAAAGCAGAACACATACAACCGATGGATAATGTAAGTAGAGAGATGGAAACTACAAGATATATCAGAGGAAATAATAGAAATCAAAAGCACTGTGACAGAAAGGAAGAATGCTTTTGATGGGCTCAGCAGACTTGATAGAGACAAAAGGAAATTGGCAAACTTGAAGTTAGGTCACTAGAGACTTCCCAAAATGAAGGAGTTGAGAAAAAAAAAAGGTTTAAAAACCACAGAATTTTTGAAAACTGTGTTACAATTTCAAAAGGTATAACATACACAATCAAGAATTATAAAAGCAAAAAAATCTAAATTGGGCCATATCATATGTAAACTAAAGAAAACCAAGACAAATATAAAATCTTGAATGAAGATAGAGAACTAAAATCTTCTATCTGTGTAGAACAAAGAAAAACATTACGGTGGAATTCTCAAACAAACAAAAAGAATATAGAGTACATTATTTAAAGTGTTGAGAGGGGAAAAAATACCCTTAAAAGTTCTATATCCAGTTCAATCACACTTTAAAAATGAAGGAAAAATTTAAGACTTGCTCAGATAAACAACAGGGATTTCATTGTCAATAGACATACCCTGCCAAAATTTTTAAATAAGTTTCTTAAGGAGAAGAAAAAATATATTGATTATAAGTTCAGATCTACACAAAGAAAGGAAGTGGAACAGAAAATTAGAAGACAAAAAAATATTTGCAAAGGACACAGCTAATAAAGGACTATTATTCAAATTATAGGAGGGCCTGGGTGGCTCAGTCAGTTAAGTGTCCGCCTTCAGCTCAGGTCATGATCCCCGGGTCCTGAGATTGAGTCCCGCATCGGGCTCCCCGCTCAGTGGGGAATCTGCTTCTCCCTCTCCCTGCCCCCACTTGTGCGCTCTCCCTTACTCTCTCTAAGTAAATAAAATCCTTAAAAACAAACAAAAACCAAACTATATAAAGAACTCTTCAAGCTTAACAGTAAAAGAAACAACCCCATTAAAAAATTGGCCAATGATCTTAACAGACATCTCACCAAAGGAGATTTTGAATGCAAATAAGCATAGGAAAAAATGTACTATATTCTATGTCATCAGGGAAATGCAAATTAAAACAGCAATGAGATACCACTATACACCAATGAGAATGGCAAAAATCCAGAATGCTGATGATACATGGATATGGAGCAAGAAGAACTCTTATCCATTGCTGGTGGGAATGCTGAATGGTCCAGCCATGTTGGAAGATAATTTGGCAGATGTTTTTTGTTTGTTTGTTTTGTTTTTTTATAAAACTAAACCCATTCTTACCATACAATCCAGCAGTTGGGCTCCTTGATATTTACCCAAATGAGTTCAAAATGTATATACACACAAAAATCTGTGGGGTGCCTGGGTGGCTCAGTTGTTAAGTGTCTGCCTTTGGCTCAGGTCGTGATCCCAAAGTCCTGGGATCGAGCCCCGTGTCAGGCTCCCTTCTCCATGGGGAGTCTGCTTCTCTCTCTCCCTCTCCCCCTGCTTATGCTCTCTCTCTCTGTCTGTCAAATAAATAATTAAAATCTTTAAAAAAATATGTGCACACTTGTTTATAGTGTGTTTTATTTATAATTGCTAAAATCTGGAAGCAAATAAGATGTTCTTCAACAGGTGTATGGATAAGCTGTGGTACATTCAGACAATGAAATATCATTCATCTTTACAAAGAAATTAACTACAGGGGCACTTGGGTATCTCAGTTGGTTGGGCATCCAACTCTTAGTTTTGGCTCAGGTCATGATCTCATGGGTCATGACCCATGAGAACCCCATGTCAGGCTCTACATTCAGCAGGGAGTCTGCTTAAGGATTCTCTCCCTCTATCCCTCCCCCACTCTGTGCTCTCTCACTCTGTCTAAAAATACATAAATAAACCTTTTAAAAAAACATTTTCAAATTAGTATGGGTAACACTATCTACTCCACTCTGTGGTTCCCGTTCTAACTGATTTAAGCAAAAATTTTAAAAAGTGAAAGAAATGAACCACATACCATGAAAGACATGGAGGAACCTTAAATGCGTATTATTAAATGAAAGCAATCAATCTGAAAACCAACATGCCATATGCTTCCAACTATATAACATTTTGGAAAAGGCAAAACTGTGGAGACAGTGGGCAGATCAGTGGTTGCCAGCGGTTGGGAGGTAGAAGGGATGAATAGCACAGCTGGTTAAGCATCTGACTCTTGGTTTTCTCAGGTCATGATCTCAGCGTCTTGAGATCAAGCCCTGCATCAGGCTCCACACTGAGTGCAGAGTCCACTTGAGATTCTCTCTCCCTCTCCCTCTGCCCCTTCCACTCCTGCTCTGTCTCTCTCTTCCTAAAATAAATAAATAAAACTTCAAAAAATATATATGTATGAAACAATCTCACTGAATTGGATGAGCAAAATTGTGCTTGTTAAGTAACTTTGGAAATGAGAAAAATCTTTAACAGTAAACCCACAAGAAAATATATCGATAATGTTGTTTCCCCCCAGGGTTTGGGTTTACAATTTTGATACTACTATATATGTATGCTATGATTCAACAGTAAAGTAAATGGATAGCACATGGTGGGACCCAGGTTTATCACTGTTGGAATGGGGATTTACAGGTAAGCAACCAGAGGAGGCTAGATTGATCCATGCAGTCACAGATTAAAGTGGGAGACATGAAGTAGGAGCTCGTGTCTAGCTAATACAGATACAGATGGTTATGTATAGAAATATTTATGGATGTATGTTTTACACATAGGTTAGTATACACACATATATTTCTTTGCTCTGTCGGCTGAGGTGGCTTAGAAGCAATAACACCCCAGGAGCAATGAGCAAACCTGGTGTACAGATCCTGTTTTCTAATGTCATTCTCCAATCTACGGAATGAAGGTGCTTTTAAGAAAAGGCCTATTCTAGGACTGGGGAAGGAATAAAATACAACATGAACCTGGAAAATCCCATGGTGCCAGAGAATAAAGTGCAAAACAAAACAAAACAAAAAATACATTGCACACAAGAGCCAAATGGAAAATGTTCCAGTAGCCAAGGCTGAGAAAAATTTAAAAAGATATAAATAATACAATATTAGATAATCCACTGAAATATAAAATAAAGATACATGGGGCCATGGTCATATAAATTAGTAACTGTATTAATAAATATATGAAGAGCCCCTGTCCCCAAATCTTGAATTTCCTCTCTTTCATAGTAATCACTATTGTTTCTCTCTGGCTATCAGTAGGGTATGTGTGTATATTAGTTATGATCCTGAATTTGGTTAATTATAAAGGTTGACTTATTGATATAGGGGGAAAAGTCTGTATGGACCAATAACTTATTTTCGAAATGGAATTTAATGGCCTTTTTTGGTCATACTCAAATAATTAATTTAGGTAGTTAAGGTAAACCTAAAGAAATACACTTTATGGAAAAATGTTCTATGCTGTTACTGAAAGCAGGATGAACCCTACCTACATATTTTTCTTTTTATTCTATGTTATTCTTTCTATCCATGTATCTATGTATCTATGTATCTATCTATCTATCTCCTAGTCTAACTACCTACCTCCTAACTACTGAGAAGCATTCTAGGCTCTAGAGGGCCTATGGTACCTGTGCCTTTGAAAGAGTCAGACAGTAAACACTAATAGAACTATAGTATGTTAAGGAAAGTTACATGATAAAAACAAAAACAAAAACAAAGGCACAGACTGGTTTGGGGTGAGCTATGGATTTAATATAAAATGGCCCAGGAGAGCCTTTTGTAAGTGACAATTGAAATGTGACCAAAGTGGAATGAGGTAGTGAATGGTGATAAAGCTGAGAAATGGCTCTCAGCAAAAATCTTCTCTTCTGTTTTTATTCCTGTTTTTTGTTTCAAGTTTTTATTTAAATTCCAGTTCATTAAGATATTAGTTTCAGGAGCAGAATGTAGTGATTCACCACTTACATACAACTCCCAGAGCTCATCACAACAAGTGAGCCCTCCTTAATCCTCATCACCCATCTTCCCCATCCCCCACCCTCCAGGAACCCTCAGTTTTTCCTCTATAGTCAGAATATGTTTTAGGGAGCAAACACCTACTCTTAACAGCCTTGATTAGTTCATATTTTTCTTAACATTTTCTCTAACTTATTTTTATTAGAGTTTGTAGCAGTTTAAAAGTACTTTCCAAATTTAGCTTTTATTCTCATTAAATTGGTTAATCAATTGCGATGTCTTTTAAGTAAACTTTACTTAATTCAGCTCACAAATTTGGTAAATTTATCAGTAGGACCATCTGGGCTTTATGCTTTATGAGAGTAGGAGAAAGACTTGATCGTTGGTTAGACATCATTAGTATTTTGGATTATTCTGTAGACTTTCAGTTTCTAGGAGTACAGTCACATAATTAAACAGAGTCAAATATTACCAAGAATTTTATCATGAGAACAGTAGTCCTCTAACCCAATCCACCTCACCCTATCCTCAGCTCCATTCCTCAAGCCATTTTTTAATAAATTTTAACAATATTTCATTATCATAAAAATTAAAATAAGTTTATAAATAATATTATATATAATATATAACTTTATTAAACCTTATCATAAAATTATTTATAAAAAACTTATTATGAATTATAAAAAATTTAGGTAAATGTTCAAGCATATACAAAAGTGCAGGTAGTAGTGTAATGTCTCCAGTAGGTTCTTTAGTCAGTTTTAATTAAGATTTCATGGCTAATCTTATATTCTCTATGTTCTACCCACTCCCTTCCCTCAATAACCATAAAATTACTTTGAAACAAACATAAAGCATCATCATTTGTTCTTTAAATATTTTTGCATGTATCTCTATAGATAAGAACTAAATTTTAAACATAACCATTGTACTAACACTCCACACAGATACACACACACGCACACACACGTGTGCACTCAAGCTAAAAAATATTTTTAAAAGCATAATCAAATATCAAGAATATTATCTCTAATTATCCTCAGCATTCCTCTGATTGTGCTCAATATTTAAATAATCCTGTTTGTCCTCAACATTAAAAAAAAAAAACCTCATTGAATTGGGATTCAAACTATGTCCATGCCCATATCTGCAATTGGTTACTTTGACTCTTAAATCTCTCCTAAATCTTAGGTTTCCCCACACACCCCATCACAAAGCGGGTCCATTAAGGTTTCTCTCACCCACGTTTTGCTGGTTGCTTCCTTGTGATTTTGTACCACTTACTAAAATTTGACCTTGCCACTTTAG
This sequence comes from Ailurus styani, assembly GCA_002007465.1. NCBI lineage: Eukaryota > Metazoa > Chordata > Mammalia > Carnivora > Ailuridae > Ailurus > Ailurus styani. The sequence goes on along the minus strand of LNAC01000010.1, from coordinate 6,641,351 downwards.
TCTAAAGTGGTTATAATTTTACTGCGGTGTGATAAGAGATTATTTTCAAGTACCAGGGTTTGGTAAACATTTCTATTACAGGACAGATGGTGAATATTTTTGTCCAGAATGTTTCTGCCACAAGTAAACAGATCTGCTGTTATAACATGAAAGCATGTACAGACATATGTAAATGAAAGGATGAGGCTATTATCAAAAAAACTTTACTTGCAAAAGCAGATCACAGGTAGGATTTGGCACATGGGTCATAGTTGGTTGATCCCTGATTTAAACCATGCTTTTAGAATGTAGGCTGCTAAAGCAAACTTCACACTAACAATGCGGTTATTTATCAGACAGCAGTATAATTACTGAAGGAGGATTTTTAATATATTTTATTAGGTAAATTAGAAAAAAATAATTTCCTTATCTTTTAGTATATTATTATTATTTTACTACCCATATTTTGTCTTTATTACAAAACAAAGTTTTAACACAGGATCATAGGTTTAAACAGTTATATATAACCTATATACAAAATCAGAGTTTGAAGGAAATTGGGAAATATTTGGACTAGTTTCCTCATTTATGGAGGAAAAAAAACTGATGTCAAATGGATAAAATAACTTGCTAATCAGTACTTGAGCATTACAATAATTATTGATAATTAGAATAATGTTTTAATTTATTTAAAACTTGAAAAATTCATTTTTTTTTAATTTTATTTATTTATTTAAGAGAAAGAGAGCATGACCAGGGGGGAGGGGTAGAAGGAGAGGGAGAAGTAGACTCCCTGCAGAGCAGAGAGCCCAATGCCAGACTCAATCTCAGGATCCTGGGATCATGACCAGAGTGGAAGGCAGAGGCTCAACCAACTGAGCCAACCAGGCAGCCCAAAATTCATTATATTTTAAAAATTCCACACTTTTCACCTTCTAAAATAATTTTTTGTTGTTTTTAAACAATTTTCTTCATATGAATGTTCATTCAGATGTAAAAAGAGGGCATATGTACTCTCCTCTCCATACGAGAATTTCTTTATATCAAATCCATTTATGGGGTGAAGGGTAAGAGGGAAACTAAGGTGGCTTCCTAACAGCTGCTCTAAAAACATGCATTTTGGGACAACTCAGATTGTGTAAACCGTTCTGTATTATAATTAACCAGTAATTCATGGCATTGTTGTAGTTCAATTACTTAGACACACACAAAAACAATGGCAACTATTTTTTTGTAGTGCTTTGAATACAGCTGTGTGAAACCATCATCTCTTGGTAAATTTTGCAAGATGCTGAATATATTTGTTTAGTTGTCAAAATTATGACACTTCTAAGACAAAGAAGATGAAAGAACACTGAACATGGGCACAGTTGTGGATTTTTAAACAAAAGAAGAGTGAATCTCAAACAAGGATAAAGAAACAGCATGATTTTTTTTATTAAAAAGTGAAAAATACAGTATCTCCATATTCTTACCAACTAAGAGTATTTATGATAGAATTATATCAGGTAAGTATTTTTTATTGTGGTGCTATCCACAACAAAGTTGGATATTATTGTAAATGATTATGTGTATGTGTTTATGTGAATTAATGTGTATTTTACATATTTAAATATATGATTATATATATGTATGAATATAAATATATGTATACACACACATACAGACAACATATCATTCAATGAGTAATTGAACCTATTAATTAGTAACAGTGGGTCTGTTTTAAGGTATGGCAGATTTTCTTACTTTTGGGACATGGGAAAATTTAGAAGGATTGTAGCTAAACATATTTACATGCCTGAGAGTTTCCTTGTATTTCTACAGTAGCTGGAAGACTTGGATCATAGAGTACCCTTGTTTTGAGAAACTGAGTCTAGAGAATTTTAAAAATGTATTTGGATAGTATAGCTAGGTAATAAAATGGTGGAACTAGAACCCAGGCTTCCTGGCTCCAACAGTAGTGTTCGTTGTTAGACCACATTTCTATTTGGAAGCCTATCTTTTGGAAAATATACAGAATATTCTTCTCATTGGTCATAATTTTTAAGTTACTAAAAATACTGAATTAGGCAGACAGTAAAACCACTGCTTAGATATGATAGAGTAAAAATTTTTATGACACTGGTAGGGTATATCACTGGAGAGTAAAGGTCAAGTCCTTTGCTTGACTTCTACAAGCACAGGCTGTTCTTAAGATCCAGTAGTGATATTTTCTTTTCTTTTTTTTCCTTTCATACTATGTTAAGTCCACTTAATTGAAATTTGAAAAACAGGCAAAACGTAGAGGCAGAAATATCACTGATTGTTGTTTGCTGGGGTTGGGACAGGAACTGATTTCAAAGCAGTATGAAGGAATGCCTTGAGACGATGGAAATGTTTATTTTTATTATGGTAATAGTAAAAAGCACTGTGTACATTTGTCAAAATAAAACCACTGTTCACTTAAAATTGATGAATTTATAGTATGTAAATAATCTTCAATAAAACTGATTTTAAAACAGAAGATTATTTCTAGTTCCATGCATATTTCAAAGTACCATTGTGATAAAAATAATTTAAGTTCTCAATAAAAAACTCTTTGAAAACTTTATGTTCTCTTTTTAAGATATATCTTTTTTTGTATTTGTTGTTTCACATACTTTATTGAAGGTCTGTAGCTTTTTATCTTATAAATCTGACATATCTCACTTATTTTCTTCTTGGATGTTTTATATATTTGGTTGCTATTGTGAATTACAGTTTTTTCTCTTCAATAACTGATGTTGGGGAAACTGGATAGCTACATGCAAAAGAATGAAATTGAACTCATGTTTTATACCACTCACAAAAAAATCAGAGAACATCAAGCAGGCAAGAGACCAAAAACTATACCTGGGCATATCATTTTCAATCTACAGAAAATCAAAAATAATCTGGAAAGTAGACAGAGGAAAAAACACCCTACTTATAGAAGCTCAAAGATGAGAGTTACATCCGATGCCTTGAAAAAGCATGAAAGTAAGAAGAGAGTGAAGCGAAATATTAAAAGTGTTGAGGAAAAAAAAAACACCATCCCAGAATTCTGCATCCTGTGAAATTATCCTTCAAATGTGAAGGAGAAATACTTTCTCAGACAAATAAAAATTGAGGCATTTGTTTCTGGTACACCTGACTTATAACAAATGTTAACAGAAGTTGTTTATAGGAATAGAAAATAATATAGGTCGGACTTGGATCTATAGAAAGGAGGGAAGAGAAAAGAAGAAGGAATAAATGAAGGTAAAATAACTTTTCCTATATTCAATCTAACAGAAAACAGTTTGTTCAAAATAATAGCAACACCATATTTAATTACCTATGCTTATATATAAATTTCAGATATTCATATATACTTATGAATACCTAAATATAAGTAAAGCAATAAATGACATCCATTATACAAGGGATGGGAGGAAGGAATTAGGATTATTTTGTTATTATAAGGTACTCATACTACCTGCAAATAATATATATTGTGTTAATTGAAGTAGACTTGCAATAGCTATAAATGTATATTGCAACATCTAAGGCAACCACTAGAAAGAAGTGTAACTGAAATACTAAGAAAGGAGAGAAGTAGAATTACACAGAATGCTCAATTAAAACCACAAAAGACAAAAAAGTGTGGATGACAAAAAGAATCTTCTCTCTCCCAGTAGCCTCTTCCAGCATTTTAGTATATTTTTTTCAGATTCATATATTTCCATCTCACTTTTGCTCATCTCCATATTTGAATAGCCTGATCTAATTTTTTATTTTACTGGGAAACCAGAAATTCTGTATTAATTCCTTATAAATCGATCTGCATATTTTAATTTTCAAATTGAAAAAAATCCACAATATATATCATAAAATCACTTAATCATATTTAAAATATGCAGTTACATAAGTCCTGTAACTTGAAGGGAAATGTTTAGTAATCAGGACTTTTTTAATTGATAGAGAAATCTCAGCTGTAAGATAAAATAAACACAGGTATTCCAAATAAAACATATAAAAAAAAACATATCAAAGAATAGACAGGAATTTTTGAACAGCAAAACCTGAACGTTCCTTTTGCTTAACATATCACTAATTGAATTTTAAAAATCTTTCTAAGCTATTATATAATCACAATCAATTTTAATTGGATTTTAAAAAGTAACAGGATGGGAAGAGAAGTAAATGTGTTTTAAAGAGATGCTGTTTTTTATACGATATTATTTCAGGTAATTTGCCATTTTCAGATTGTTTCTGTCAAAGTAGAGCATATCTTTTTCATGCAATTTTTTTTCAGTGAGCCAGAGTCAAACATGATGGTGATGCACAGTAGATGGTATTGTATTAAGTTGTCTAATTATTTCTATTAGGTACAATGTTTTAAATGTAAACTGTTCTCAAAGAACAAAAATCAAACAATAGTGTTCCAGAAGCGAAACTGATACTAAGTGAGCCAATTCAGTTTTAAAACTTGTGTAAAATTGTTTATTAATTGTGCTCACCTGAGGAAAGCAAGTGATCAAAAAGAATAATGTAAAATTGACTTTAGTGCAGACATTACTTTGCAAATTTAAGGAAAATATAATTAGAAAACCCTTTAATAAGCAGAGCTAAGTAATTCTAAAATTATTTGAATATGTTAGTTTTACTAATTCTCTATAGTGGGTTATTTTAATACATCTACTATTAAATACTGAATTCTTATTTGTCTGAAACCAATATAAATATTAAAGTGGAAAAGCCTCTGGTGAGTAAGGAATGCAGAAATCCAACATTATATACATTTTGTTATTTTAATTTTGAATCAAGTCAATTTCTGCAAGATATTACAAAAATGAAATTAAAATTCTGTATTTTAAATATTTAAAATATTTTCTAGTCTCTTTTAAACACTCATGGAAATAAAGTTATGATTATTTTTATTTAGGATTTCTGCCCAAAGGCCAGAAGTATTTAAAGGTATAGTATACTATGCCAGGGAGTAAAAGCATACTAAGACCCAAAATGTAGTCTTTCGAATGAATACTAAAGGCATTAAAGCAAGCCAGGGAATTGCAAATCTGAATAAGAACCCTAACAGTTTAACTTAAGTTATATAGGGTAGTCACATTACTAAATGTTTTTCATGTACTACCTCATTTCATCTGCATTACCTCACTTAGAAATAGATTTTATTACCTGTGTATAGAGATATCACTAAGACTCACATAGATTAAATAATTCACATTACACAAATGGCAGAAAAGTATGAGAATCAGAATTCATCATAAGTGATTTTGACAACAGGTTTTGACAAGGAGATGGTCTAGAGAAATTAGAATGAGTCTCTTGAGGATGGGGAAATATTCAAATGGAAAAATTTCCATTTGGGAGATTATTTTGTGAAGTCAATTTTTTTTTTTTTTTAGTAGGCTCTCTACCAACTGAGCCAGCCAGGTACTCCATTAAGTCAAATTTCTATGAGTATTATTATGAAATGCCAGTTTCTCTGAACCCAATATTTGAAATCAACACATGTGAAAATGACAAACATTTAATGTTGCATCTTGACAAATAGTTGTTGTGAAAAGAAAGGACAAAGGGTCTCTTATTCTTTCTTCTTCATTTTTTCTCTCCCAGAAAATATACAAAATTTAAATATTGTAGAAATATGTAAATTAAACGATAACAATAACTCAAATATCTCCAAAAGATGTGTTTTAGCACTCAGTTATCATGCAAAGGGAGTGTACAAACATCAATTTTCAGCTCCACCACTAATCAAAATGAGAGGGCATTCATCCTGATGGCATTCCCCTTGAAAACTAATACATTCACATACGTCTATAAGATAAATTTAGTTAATAGAGAGATCAATAGACTAAACTGTCAGAAGCTTTTTTCGGTAAGGTGATACTAATAAAAATGTAACTCAGAATATTGACTTTTGAATTTTAGTTATTTTGTCAGCAAATTAGTCACAGATGACTGAAGAACAAATTCCCAGTGTGAAGTCTATAGACCTAGAATTTTTTTATCTTTTGACAAAAAAGTTAAAAAGAAAAAAGTTGCAAAATGATCACAGGGAAGCATCTAAAAATCACAATAGGCCATCAATACACTTTTATTCTTATTTCTTATTGTAATAGCGATGATATACAGTAACTACTATTTCAAAAAACCGAAGCTGGGATTACTAAACTGTGAGTAAACCACCCAATTGGACTAAATCTCATTAATGTTAAAGGTGATGTCAATTCACAGCTTAGATATATAAATAAGCCATATGTAGCTTTTAAGGGAATTAATGGGGTTTTGCCACTTACAAGAAAACAGTACATTTCCCTCTTTGCTAATGAAGTTGGTCATGATTTTACATAACTGGCTAAATTATACTGAATCATAAATCAAGTGTCCATACCTAAGTCTTTTTCCTGGGCCCTCCATTCTGTTCCATTGATGTGTCAAAACTTGCCCAATCCACACATACCACACTGTCTTAATTACTGAGGCTGAACAGAAGGGTGTGATAAACAGAACAAATCTCCACCTTTACTTTTTCTTTGAAAATATCATGCTTATACTTGGCCTTTAAACTCCCCTATAAATTAGAATCTGCTTTTCAATATCTATAAAACAAATATATAAAATTACTAAAATTTTAAAAAATACTAGAATTATCAATTGAATTGCATCGAAATCACTGAAAATTTCTCATTAAATTGACATTTTTACAGTAAGGAAATTATCAAACAATGATTAGGATACATCTGAAGAAATTTTTTGGTCTTCCTACATATTTCTCAATTTATTTAATTGTTTTTCACATGGAAGTGTTTGGACAGATTTCTTGGATGTGTTCCTAAGTATTTGATCTTGTTATATTTTTAACAGCTTTATTGAGGTATAATTGATATACAAAGAACTGCACAACCTTAATCTGTACAGTTTGATGAGCTTAGACCTATGGAAATACTCATGACGCCATCATCAATATCTAGGTATTAGACATATCCAACACCTCTCAAATTTTCTTTGTGTTCCTGTGTGTGTGTGTGCATGTGTGTTAAGAACACTTGAGATCTACCTGCTTAACAAATTTTGAAGTACACAATACTGTACTGTCATCCACAGTTACTATGTTGTATAGCAGATATCAAGAATGCATTTACCTAGCATAAAAGAAACTATAGCCTTAGAAAAAAAATCTTCATTTCCCCCATTTCCCTGCAACCATTATGGGGGAAACGGATACAAATATATAAATATCTAAAGTACCTAAAGTATCTAAATATATAGCAAAACTCATATTTTCTGGTTTTCAGTGTAGAAATCATAAAAAAAATTTCATTAAATTTATCTCTTGGCATTTGCAATTATAAATGATATTATTTTAATACTGTATTCTACTGGATTTTCTATACATCTACTGTTTGATATATACAAATTTAAGACTGTTATTTTTTCCTTTTGGATGCATCTGCTGTGTGGTATCAACATTAAGAGTTTTGGGGATTTTTTTTCTTGTTTGTTTTTTAATTTGTACATTTATTTAGTATATATTTTCCATTCCTTCGCTTTCAGAGTTTTTCTATCTTAGCATTTGAAGTATGTCTCTTATAAACACCATATAATTGGGTTTTAGTTTGTTTTGACTTTTTATTTTTCCAGTCTGACCATCTTTGCTGTATGGTACCATATTACATTAGTATGTGATATCTTGGGGTTTATATCTACCAATTTGTTCTGTGTCATCTATTTATGGCACTACCGTTTTCCCCTCGATGTCTTATTTATTGCCTTCTTTTGCATCATTTGCAGCATTTCCATATCATTTGACTTTTATCATTTATTATCTTGAGTGTTCACAATCTTTAGTTATTTTAGTTCTTTTTCCAGAGATAACAATTTATCACTTTCTGAACAATGAAAGAAACTTTCAACAGTCTAACTGTTTTTCTTCCCAGTTTTTGGGCTATTGTTACTGCCCAGAAAAGAGTTAACAAAGGAGGCTTACGGCTGCTCTCTTCAGAAGGGCCTGCCTCCTAGCATCTGGAAACTGAGGTCATGAAATGCCCCCTAACTGGTGAGTTGTTTCTGGCGCCTACTGTGTGATTTATAGTGAACATCTGCTTTCCTTCTGAGAGTCTGGTCGTTGAAAAAGGTATGCCCACGTGAAAGGCTTTTGATCAAAAATCTAAATTTGGAGTCTCCAATGCCCCTCTTTGAGGAGAAACACTGCACGATGCTGCTGTATTTTGCTCTGCTGTGAAGCTGGGACCCTCTGGGATGTCTCCTGGGTGGTGGAGTGGGTAGGAAGCCAGCACATGGATTGCTTCAGACTTTACCTATGTTTTACCCTTATTGAACCAGGTGTGTATCTGGGGTGACTGTGCTACCACATTGCTGTTTCTGTAATAAATCCGGGCTGTGGGGCCCACTGTATGCTGAGTCTGAATCCTTCTAGTGAACTGCTCCAGATAGAGGCAGGCTTGCGCACCCTGGAACAACTGCCATATGTTTTATTTGCACGTATGTCTTAAAACCCACAAGACGTTATCATCGTCTACTTAAAAATTAAATTTACTTAAATTAAATTCTATTTCACCCTTTCTTTGCCCTTCTCTCTTCTATTTTCTATTGATATACTTGGGCTCATTTTCCTTCTGCCAGAACTCTCTTTAATAGTCCCTTAATATATATAACTGTCTTCTTAGTTTTTGCTTTTTCTGAAAATATTATTTTTTTATTTAAGAAAAATATATTTATAGGTATAGAATTCTAGGTTGGCATATTATTTCCCAGCATTATTGAAACTAATAATTTTCTCCAACAGTTTTTTAGGCATTTTGTTTGTTTGTTTTTATCAGCAGCTTAATTATGATGGAACTATTTGTGGTTTTCTTTATATTTACACTTTTGGGGGTATAAAAAATGTATTGAATCTGTGTGTGAAGTATTCCATCAGCATTTGAAAATCTTTACCCAGTACTTTGATAAATACTTATTTTTTCCTGTTATCTCTATTCTTCTGACCTTCCAGTTACATGTATGCTAATTACAAGCCTCATATATCTTTACACTCTTTTCTGTACTTTTCAACTTTTTTTGTTCTCTGTTTATATTGGGATTCTTTATATGGACCATATAAATGTAAGTTTTATGTATTTTTAATTACTTCATATTAACTCAGCACAGTGTCTTCTTGGGCTATAAACTCACACTTAGATGTCAGATACATGATGATGTCCATGGACTCATTTCATCTCTTACCTTACTCCTTCCCTGCCAAAATGTGAGTCTTTAATTGTTAATTTTTTCTTTGTTAGTCTCACTTAACTTTCTTTTAAATAAATCTCACTTTAGAAATGATTTCCCTTGATTTTGTTTTTCCTTAATAGATTATGACTACAGGCATACCTTGGAGGTCTTGCAGATTTAGCTCCAGGCCACCACAATAAAGCTAATATTCTAATAAAGTAAGTTAAATGAATTTTTTGTTTTCCCAGTACATGTGAAAGTCATGTTTACACTACATTGTAGTCTATTAATTGTTCAATAACATTATGTCCAAAAACTACACATGTATAGACCTTAATTAAAAATACTTCACTGCTGAAAAATGCTCATTACCATATGGGCCTTCAGCAAGTTATAATCTTTTTGCTGGTGGAAGGTCTTGCCTTGATGTTATTGGCTGCTGACTGAAGAGGGCAGTGATTGCTGAAGGTTCAAGTGGCTGTGGCAATTTCTTAAAGTAAGACAACAATGAAGTTTGCCTAATTGAAGTTTCACTTGAACACTTGAGGCCATTGTAGGGTTATTAACTAGCCAAATTTCAATCTTATTGTGCCTAAGAGAATAGAGAACACCAAGGAAAAGAAGAGAGATGGGGACATAGTGAGCTTATGGAACAGTCAAAGCATACACATTTTGTTCACTGTCACATGGGTGTGGTTCATGGCGCCCGATAATAAGTATAATACATCAATGATCACTGATCAAAAATCAATATGACAAATACAATAATGAAGCTTGAAATATTGTGAGAATTGCCAAAATGTTACATAGAGACACAGAGTGAGCAAATGTTATTGGAAAAAAAATAGCACCAATAGACTTGGTTAATCCAAGGTTGCCACAACCCATTTGTAAACCATGCAATATCTGTAAAACATAATAAAAGTGAAACACAATAGAACAAGGTATGCCTGTAATTGTGCACAAATACTATAAACTATTTGAAATGCCTATGAATAGTTCTTTATAAACATTTCCAAATGTTTACTATTTTTATTTTTAACATTTTTTCATGGCTTAAAATATATTAATCTTTTTTTGTAAAAGAAAAATATATAAGAGATTGAAATCTCCAACTTGCTGTAAATACTAAAAGTATCATATTTCTTTTGATCATCAAAGCTGAAAAGATTCAAATGCATTTATAAAGCCAACTACAATGCTCTATCCTGAATTAGAAAATTGATGATGCACATTAACTAAGAATTGGCACTGTTCAGCTGAAATATCCACATAACCAAAAAGAAGTACATGAGATAATACATATTTGTTACTAAACACGAGTCTTTTTGAAAAGCTTTAAGATTTTTGTTGCATCTCAGCATTGACACAATAAAATAGTTTTACAGATAGCATTCTATAAATATGATGACTTTGATCATCTTATTTCTTCTGGTTTATAATATTCAATATCTTCAAGTTTATTTCAATTTTTAAATTTAAAGATATCTGGAAATAAAATATACCATTATAATCTATTTCCTACATGAACATAAGTTATTTATATACCCCCAATAACAGTTGCAGTCTAAAATCCATTTTGGGTGTTGTGTGATCAGTCTGCACTGTCAGGTTCTTATTATTTTATTGATGAGACAATTTTTAAAGTATTACACATTTTCAGTCACATAAAACTTTAATCATAGAAGTATATGGTATATACTTTTTGAAATGAAATGTAAAATATTTCCTCAAAGATGACTAAATAAAAAATACTGAGATCATAAAGTACATAAAAAATTTATAATCTACATTGTAAAAATGAAAGAACCTTAACTATTTACCAAAATACCTACCCCAAACCAACTGAAACAAATCTAAAGAAACAAAACATAGAGGAAAATATCAAACTTGAAAACAAGATATTCCTACTCACTCAAATGTCATATGATTTGAGCCAAATTATCAAATAAATCACCACGTCAACACCTTATCCAAGGCTATTCCTCCATGGGGACATCTTTACTCTGCTTTGACACCAATGTCCCATCCCATGGGAAAGTTCTCTCACCCGGCTCTGTCTTTGACTCACTGCATCAGTCCACCCTGCACCGTGTGGATGCCACTTTCAGCTCAGTCAGCCTCCGACACTCAGTGTAGCCTGTCCCTCACCTTACCCCCTCATTAGTGCATTGTTTGCCCTGAGTGACCTTGCCATCCTCAGCTGGGCCACCCTGTCATGTAGAAGACTTTCTTACTCCTCTTAATCTTTAACCTTCATATACCAAGCTGCCCCCTTCCCCATTGACACAAGTGTTTTCACTCTGCTTAGAGCTTGCTTCCTGGTATTGGACACTGTTGCCATTTGCAAATATCTTTCTCAGCTTTCTCTGGTTCTAACAGAGGAATCCGGGACCTCATATTTCCCTCTAACTCAGCATGGTCAGCTATCTTGTATGGCCTCACCTAAGATCTTTAGGATTGAGTTATTCTTGATTGGATGATAATAATATATCAATATAAATTTTCAGATTTTGACAGTTATATTGTGGTTATGTAAAAGAATGTCCTTATTTATAGGAAATAAATACTAAAGTATTTGAGGATGATAGGCACCATCTTTGTGACTTGACCACAAATGATTCAAAGAAATTGAGAGAAAGATGAGGCATTTCTATATTAGATAATAAGCAATATTTCACTCTCTCCATGATTAAAATGTTATGATAGCTTTGCAGAAACAAAGTGAATAAAATTCTTTAATTTCCAGAGGCATTTTGCCTAGCATTTGGTTCTGTGCAACTTAAAGTTTCAGATCTATAAAAAACTCAATATTTTAGACCTCATGAACTGCCCGTTTTATCTCTCCAACCCCATAAATCACCAAAATAGCTCTTTTGTATCCTCCCCAGCAGCAATCACCTAACCGAGTAAAATGTGAATTCCCAAACTCTAATGTTGTATATTCAAACAAATTCAAACTATAACCTTCTTGTAATTGTTAATGTAATCACAGATAACCGGCTACAAAGCTCTAGCTCGTCTTTTCGTCTCTCTTAGGTCTCTCCTTTCCAGAATTTTAGCCCCCTGGTCCATGCTGCTTTTTGCTTTTAAATGTCTCTAAACAGATAATTTTTATGGAGACGTTTTGGCTTTTTAGTTTCTTTTAGTGGGAATGACGTTTTCCTTCAGTTGGTCCATACAACCTAAAAGTAGAAGTCCCATTTTCTAGAAGTTTGAATTCATTTCACCTCATTAAAACTTGGCTACTTAAAGTTTGCAACACAACCCTGTTTTATGCATCATGATATAAATTAACTGTCTACAACATTCTACCTTTCAGAGAGATGGAAAATTTTATAAAAGTAAAAGATAACACACTTCAAATTTTATTTATGATGTGATACTGAATCATCTCTTTTGGGGGGTAATTGTTCAATACAGGCATAACTCACATTAAATATACATGTTGAGCATAAAATAGAAATAAGTTAGTGTACATAGGTACATCTTACTGGCATAATTTTTTAAAGATTTTATTTATTTGTTTGTTGGAGAGAGAGAGAGAGCAAGAGCAGTGACAGGGGCTGAGGGAGAGGGAGAAGCAGGCTCCCCACTGAGCAGGGAGCCCGATACAGGACTGGATACCAGAACCCTGGGGTATGACCTGAGCTGAAGGCAGATGCTTAACTGACAGAGCCACCCAGGTGTCCTTGGCATAGTTTTTAAAGCAGCGATCTTTTATTTAATTTTTTAAAAATTTATTTATGTAATTATTATATCTCAGTTTGGTTTAACTCTCTCCTAGGCTGGCCAGTTTTGGCAAAAATAAATAAAAATACATAAATATAGCATATACAGTCAAATTTGAATTTCAAATTGAAAAAAGAATCATTTCTTAGAGTATATGTATATCCATAAAATAATTGAGACATACTTAAATTTTAGAAGTTTATTTTATTTAACTGAAACTCAAATTTAATTGAGTGTCTTGCATTTCATTTAGCAAACATTCCCCCTCCTGAAGGCCAGGAATATATGTTGGTCAGAGGAAACAAGTTTTGTAAAGACAATGGGTACTTCCAAGTCAATTTATTTATAAATAGAAAAAGTCAGAAAAAACTGATAGTTAATAAACCTGAATAATAGAGATGTACCAGGAGAACAAAAATGGCACTGTGAAGAACATAGTAGGACTTCCAAAATTTTAAGGATCAATAACTTGTCAGGAAAACCGTAGGAGAAAAAAAAAGCTTATTCCATCTAAAAAATACACAAGTGTTATACTGATATCTATTGACAAGTCCTACCTCATTCTAGGGTTGTTTAAATATACTTTAGTAAAAACAGGCACAAGTTCCCAATCACAATCTTTTTTTTTTAAGATTTTATTTTATTTATTTATTTCACAGAGGGAGAGAGATCACAAGGAGGCAGAGAGGCAGGCGGGGGGGGGGGGAAGCAGGCTCCCTGCTGAGCAGGGAGCCCAATGCGGGCCTCGATCCCAGGACCCTGAGATCATGACCTGAGCCGAAAGCAGAGGCTTTAACCCACTGAGCCACCCAGGCGCCCCCCAATCACAATCTAATTTGACACTCACAGAAGCAAGTAAATGAGAGCATAGACTAGGGTGAGGATGAATGGGTGGATAGAAAAGCAATTTCTAGAAGGTTGTAGTATGTTAATTATCTGAAGTACTGGAAATACTGGCATGAAATAACAGTGAACTTAGTTGATGGACATTTTAACTGATTTGGTTTTTATTAGCTATGCTAAGTTATAAGGCTGTGGTTTCCTGTAGTCTGTTAAATAAAGGCATTTTGCACCAAATAATTTTGTACTAGAAGGAAATTTAAGCTAATCCATAAAAATTAGTTGCTCTTTATGGTACCAAAGTTTGCAAAAGAAGATGTTAAAGCCAAAATTCATGAAACATTCTCATTTTGAACTCTATTCTTGGACATATTGTTAAGGATTTTTTTTCTATGTTCTTAAGAACTTATAATTCCTTAATCAGTTTACCTCCTTTATAGCTGTTTTTTTAAATGCATTTATTTTATGCACTTTGGAATTTCCTATGGTATCTTTTCCAACTGTTTTCCTCACTATTATAGTTCCAAATCCCAACATGCCCCAACACATCAACAAGTGAATGTTCCTTCCTACTTACTGAGAAAATACACAGGCATGAAATTTCCATCTTCCTCTTTCCACTTGAAAATATGTATGCCATAAAATCCTTTCACTCTCTCACACTTTTATACTCTGCACAGTTTCCATGAAATGAATATAGGACAGTTATAAAAGCATAAAGTATAAAGTATAAGATTTAATAAACACAATTCTGGTAGTTTATACAGTATGCTTACCTATACATTATTGTATTGTCACAAGAAAGTATAATATTTGATATTACATTCAGAAACAATTATATGTGAGAAACAATTATATGTGAGAAACTATCACAGTTTAAGTGACTTGCCCAAACTCATACAGAAGAAATTAAAGTTGAATTTAGGGAATTTCAAATACCTAGGTCTACAAAGACATCCATGACCACACTAAATATAGATTCTATAGTCAAAATGCTAGATTTGACCAGATTGAAATTTGAGTCTTTCACAATCTCTGTATTAGAGGAGAGAAATTGTTTACATAAAGAGCATAAAGAATAAAGAATGCCGTGGGAACAAACTCTTAGTCTTCATATATTAAGTTATATTAAACAACTGTGCAAAGATGGGGAGCTATTCACTCATTTAAAGATTATTTGCTCATTAAACAACCATGATTAAGCATATAAAATATGTAACATACCTGAAGAGAATACATATTTGCCTCTTGAGAGAGTACTGGGATGAGAGAGTAAAGGAAATTATTCTGAAAGATACTTCTCTAGCCTTGACAATCTTCTTTCATGCCAAGAACCTGTCCACACCTGGGTAAAAAAAAAAAAAAAACATTTAATAGTAGTGAGAAAAGAGTACACCTATACCTAAAGTTTTGACATACAGATATGGAGATCAAACTAATAATTTAATGTGCTCAAGATGAAGAGCTGGATTCTTTCACTTTCAGGACTTTGTACTTGCTATTCCCTCTGCCTGGAATTCTTCCTCCTCAGATACCCATGTGTTTCTCTCTTCCCTTCACCTTTTCCAGGTCAGAGCCCTAACCTCACTCTGCTAACATTGTAGCTACTGCCTCCATAGTTCTTTTTTAATGTCCCTTTTCTGTAACACTCATTGTTATCTTGGACACTACATATTTACTATTTTTTTAAATTTTTTAATTCATTTTAGAGAGAAAGTGCACATGAGCACATGGGGGGAGTGGCAGAGGGAGAGAATCTTCAAGCAGACTCCCTGCTGAGCTCTGAGCCTGAGGCAGAGCTCCATCCCAAGCCCCTGAGATCATAACCTGAGCAGAAACCAAGAGTCAACAACTTAACCAACTGAGCCATCTAGGTAACCCTACATATTTACTATTTTTATTGTCATTTTTATTGTTATTTTTTACTGTCTATCCCTAGCATAAAAGCTCTGTGATCACAATATTTTTGTCTCTTTTTTATTCACTGCCATTTTATCGGCACCTTGAAAAGTAGCTCCTCAATAAAGATTTAAGTGAATGAATGCTTCAGAACAGAGGGAGATTTAGAAGACGTACAAAAATAATTCAAAAGAAATTTAAAGGAAATTATGATAGTCTGTTTAAAATTCTCCCCTCAAAGAAATTTACAAACAATCTCGAAAACTGTCTTGAATTATAAGAGGAACCAAGTTTTAATTGCATCGTATTCACTCCGTTGATGAAGAAGGGATTCCTGCCTTGGGAACAGGGTGGCCGAACACATAATACCTGACACTGCAAAGATGAGATTGACAGGGGCTTATTAGTCATATATTCTCCCAACCCAGGGGAAGGAGATACTGCCTAACACTCAGGCAACCCAGGTTATACTTGGGAACCAGGCAAACTAGGGACTATGAGAGGCAAGCTTTGTAGCACCAAGAAAGTGAGGTTTTCCCTGGTCCCAGGAGGATGTAATTGGCTTGTTTGAATAATTCCATGGGCTGTCAGAAAACTGAAACCCACACTTCAGGGATAAGTAGGAACTCTGTCTTGTCCCTTTGTTAAGGAAAGCTATTTGGTCATGGGACTTCATCCGTGGGAGCAGAGTGGGAAGGAGAACTTGTGGTTAGGACTTTCAAGGTCCTGCAAATTTTACCAGATACCAAGGCAGCACATGTTACTGGCCTTACATTTAGGCCCTGCACCACAAGCTAATAAAATAAGGTTTTATGTCTTTGCAGATATTGTGTGTTTATCTCAAGGAAGAGATGTTCAGGGGTAAGATGGGATGGTACAGTTTAGTACCCCCTGTTGGGTTGTTGTCAACAATGGATACTTCATGGTAAGTTGCTTACACTGATCATGTCACTGTTGACTGCTATTAACTCAGACTTCAAGATGGAGGGAAGAAGGAAAACAAAGTTTGCCAACTAAAATTTAAAAAAAAAAATTGTGCAACTTTTTTTGTAGAAAAAAAATGTTATTTCATTTATGAAGAAAAAGGCAGGTTGTCCTCAGATTTATTTTTAGCACTAATAAAGAAATGACTACTGAGTTTTCAGAGTTGAAAAAATAAGCCTCACCCACAAATTTTAAAACCCAAAGATTTTTCTTTGTTTTTGGTGAAGACAATGGAAAATAATTATATATATAATTTTAGAAAATATAGCATCTCTTTTATATTTCCAAAATAAGTATTTAAGAATAGTATTCTGGTGAAATAGATATTAATCAAAATAAGCAGCTAAAGAATATGGAAAATTAGTTATCTGATGAAAGATACTGAAATGAGTAAGACATAGAATAATGTCCATGATTAAAAACAGTGTAAAAAGTTGTACAAAAGATTTTAATATTAACCATTAAATTACTTGACAAAGAAAAAAGAAAACTAAATTTGCTTAATTAGGCATTTTACCTAGGACACAGTCAATACACATATCTAAAAGCTTAATTATATTTGAATACTTCAAGCAGGTTTAAAATTGTATATAAAATATGTACTTAAGATATATTCCATTATTCACCATTATATAAGATCCTTTATATGTACACAAAATATGAGCTTACAGAGATAATACACAGTGACGTTCCTGAAATAAGTATCCTCAATATTAATATTTACATCTGTTGGCATAGGATTATGTGTCATTTTATGTTTATCATTATAATTTTCTATACTACCTGCACACATTTCAATAAGAAACATTTTTTATTTCACAAAAGCAGAACAATAACTTTATTTGCATTTTTGAAGAATTCCTATAAATATTTTTAAAAACAAATCTTTTTTCTTCATCTGCCCCTTTAATTTTTGTTCAAGTCCCTTCTGCTTTAAATCTTAAATCTGTTGGGGAGAGAACTCACTTATTATACTCTTGTAGAAATATTCTTGGTATAAGATCAATATTATTCTCTTCATTATTCCTCTGCTCTTTTGATCATTGAGTCCCAGAAAAGAATCACTCCCCACCTCCACTTGCCCCAGGCCACAAAATATATGTAACCCCAAATTAAAAATCTGTTTTCAAAATTTCAAGAGTTGTCGGGCGCCTGGGTGGCTCAGTGGGTTAAAGCCTCTTTCGGCTCAGGTCATGATCTCAGCGTCCTGGGATCGAGGCCCGTATCGGGCTCTCTGCTCAGCAGGGAGCCTGCTTCCTCCTCTCCCTGTCTCTCTGCCTGCCTCTCTGCCTACTTGTAATCTCTCTCTCTGTGTCAAATAAATAAATAAAATCTTTTAAAAAAATAAATTTCAAGAGTTGTCATTACCTAATGGCAGCTGAAGGGGACTCGGGCTAAGGGAACATTGAGAATAGAAAGTCTTTCCAGGTAAGAACAGCTGACTCAGGATCTCTGGGGAATAACTGCTTTTCCAAAGGCTCTTTTCCTCTTCTCATGTTTGCTTGCGTGACTTGGTGCTTAGCTCAGAGATGCCTATTTTAATGAAATGTGTTATTTTCACAGTTTGTACATTGTGAGAAGTGCTTCTCGCCATGTGAACTTCACCGCATTGCTGTGCTTAGAAGGTTTAAAAATAAAATTTTTAAGATAAATAAGCACTCTCTCAAATATTCTTGAATTTCTTGATCTTTTCCATCTTCTTTTTAGATAAAAAAACAAGAATTTGTTTTTGTAAGGTTTTACTAAAACTGTAAGTAATATCTGTAAAGTTTTACTAAAGTCAACATTGTGTTTCAACCAATAATTAATTTACTTACTGTCATATGATCCCTTTTATACACAGTATAAATAAAGTTCCTTTGGAATTATTTCTTCATAATGTACTAGTTGTCAACATAACAATTAGTAAAACAAATCGATTAAGTTTGAAGTTAGATGGCTGACGTGCCTGTATAAAGCAGCCAAAAGCAGCCAGGCAGAAAAGAAAGACAGTAGTAGGCTTGCAAATGCAAAATGTAGGATTTTTTAAAAAAAACTACTTACTCTATTTCTAAACTTGATTGGTGTCAGTTGTTAGTCACCACAGGACAATTCTGAAGATGAACTGTGAGCCACTTAGGTCCTCTGATTCTCCTGGTAACTTCCAACAATTCAGAACTCACATTTCCCCAAGAAATGCTGATATAGATCTACTTTCTGCAATTTAATAAAAGTAAAAGTCAGAATTAATGGCAGGGAGAAAATAAGGTGGGCTATTTCATACAAAGCCACCTTTCATCACATTAAGATATTCTTCTCCATTTGAAAGGTTAAAATAATTATACCCATAATCCCTATTGTCCACCTGATACCCTTTTGTCCATAGGACTTGAAATGTCCACACACAAAGTAGATAAGCAAGACGAAATCCACCAAATGTCACATCCTCCTTACTTATTTCTGTCGATGTGAAAATGAAAACCTCTTTGCCCACTCCTTGCTTCTGAACTCTCATTCCCACCTGTCCAATTCATGAACTTAGCTCATTAGTCTTCGTTCCCCAACCTCTTTCCCCAGTCTGCTCCCCGGGATGTCAGTTCATGAAGTACTATATCTCTCAAACTCATTTCTGAATTTCTCCTTTGCATCTATTCTTTAAACAAAACATGTTTTCCCCTCTCTGAATATACTATTTCCTGTAGTCCTTTCGATTGGAAAATATTTTTTTCACCATGCCATACATCTTAAATTTGAGAGCAGGATTGGTATTCTCCTTGCTCTTCACTGTTGCTTCCAGATCATTATTTCTTCTGTCCTTGGAATTCTCAACGATTAGCTATGTACCTGTCTGTACTTCCTCTTAGTGGCCCTCAATGACAGTCTCAAGCATTCCCTTGGTTAGAGATCATTCAGCCCACAGCACTTAACTTTCACTCCATTCCTCTCTATGATACTTCAATACTCTGTATTATCTCACCTTATTCTTTAAGATCCTAACATATTTAGGGCGCCTGGGTGGCTCAGTGGGTTAAAGCCTCTGCTTTCGGCTCAGGTCATGATCTCAGGGTCCTGGGATAGAGGCCCGCATTGGGCTCTCTGCTCAGCAGGGAGCCTGCTTCCTCCTCTCTCTCTGCCTGCCTCTCTGCCTCCTTGTGATCTCTCTCCCTCTGTGAAATAAATAAAAAAAAATTAAAAAAAAAAGATCCTAACATATTTAACTCCGAATAATTTTCCTTTCTTTTACAATATTATAGTTCCACTGTGCATGCTGTCATAAGTGAACTATCATATCATCATAAAGTGAACTATCTTTAAGCCATTAATTCAAACTTCCTACTATAACATGTTCCCCAAATCAAGTCAAATCTATTGATTTTGCAAATATTGCTATGTGACTTTCAGAAAATTATTTAAGCCCTGTATGTCTTTGTTCCCTCATCTGTTAGATGAACATAGTAATACCACTTTTCTGATAGAGTTGATGTAAGAAATAAGTTAATCCACATAAAATGCTTAAATCCTGGAATATAGCAAATGTGCAATGAATATTAGCAATCACTGTTATTAGTGTTATGATATATTTCTAATCTGTACTATTATTTTATTATTCTTTCTGTTCTTAATTTATTTCATAATAACTATCCTCAAATGGGCACTCTATACCACCCAGAACATCTTTTGCTTTCCTCCCTTGGTAACTATGCTTTTCTAGCAGGACAAAGTCAATTTTATTCTATTACAATATTCCTCAAATCTCTGGTTCCCATCTCACTTTCAAATGGTGTGTCTGAAGAAAAGAGAAGGTAACTTTCTGCCATCAAATTTATAACTCATCTATAGTTGCAAGTATACATACTGTTTTCCCTCCATTTCTTCATTTGTTTACTATATTCACCTTATTTTTCATTATTTCCATTATGTTCCATATTAGGGACTTCATCTCTTTGGTGACTATGTCTTCTCAACCTCTCCCCTCTAAACAGAATCATATCCATATTTATTCAGACGAACCCCAGTACAGAAATGGCAAAGGACTTTAAAGGACCAAGAAATTGTCTTCTAATTATGATGAAGCCAGATGCAGAGTAGGAAGTGTTGGAGCTCAACACAAACTCAAGAAGACATGACATGTGAAGGCATTACATTTAACTCTTTGAACTCTCTGCTGCCTACAAACATACTTGCAGGGCAAATTCAGCCTGCTTATTCTCATACCTCCCACAGTAAAAAACAAACAGGAATATGATAGACATGTCTGTTTGCATATCTCACATTATATCTATAAAAACAGAACACTTGAAATCTATGTCTCCAACATGTTTTTTTTTATTTTGCTGACACTGCACCACTGTTATGTGTGTCTTATTTTGATATGCCCTAGATTTCCTCATTTTAGACATTAAAACCACTATTCACTGATTTATTCAAGCCATAAACATGGGAACCATACTTTACCCATTCCTTCCACTTAATTACCATGTCTGACTCAAAAACATTCTAGTGGATTCTACCTTAAAAATATATCTTACTAGATCAATTTCTGGCATGACAGTGTGAGGAGCTCCATTGATCTGTTCCCACTGAAACTAGTGAAACTTATAAAAATCAACCATTTGAAGCCCCTGGAAATGGTCCCAAGGATTAAAAGCCAATAAAGAAATATCTACTCAAGAACACCTTCAAAAACTGCTACTAAAGGTGAAAGTCTATGATTTTGAACCAAGAGAACTTTTTCCTTTTTTCTTCCTCCCTCTTATCTCAAAAATGTGCAAACTTCACTCCAGACTTCCACAGCCAAGAACACAATGATCTATCTCTTCCCAGATCTTAGAAGGAATTTTTTTTTCTCTGGGAGCAGTAAGATGTCAGTGTTTCTCATCCAGCCTCCAGCTGGATGCTGGCACTGGGTCTCAAATGAGGTCATAAAACAAACTTCAATAAGTTTAGAAGACTAGAACAATATAAAGTATGATTTCACTTATATATGAAATCTAAAAAACAGAACAAATGAATAAATAGCAACAACAAAAGCAGAAACAGATTCATAAAGACAGAGAACAAACTGATGATTACCAGAGAAGAGGAGAGGGAAAGGATGGGCAAATAGGTGAAAGAGATTAAAGTTACAAGCTTCTAATTATTTTTAAAAAGGGTAGGGGGGTAGTGTAAAGTAAAAAACAAAGAAAAGATAACCTACCAATTGGAGAAAATATTTGGAAAAAAATTGTGTCCAGTAATGGTCACACATATCTGTAAATATACTAGAAACAATTGTACATTTTAAATTGCCAAATTATAAGGTATATAAATTATATCTCAATAAATTTGCTAAAAATATATTTTAAATATGTCCAAATTTCTACAATCCATACCACTATCCTACCTATCTTAGTTAAAACTATAATATCCCCACATTATTTTACTTACATTTTGGCTATCCCAATGATCTGTCTACACAGCAGAGTGCATTTTAAATAAATGTTAATTAAATCACATCACATCGATGCTTAAAACATTTCAATGACTCCCAGTTAACATCTGGAAGGGAATACAATTTTCATAAAATAACTATTAGGGCCATTTATGATCTATTCTATCTAACTTTCCAATATCACATCAACCCATTCTTCCACTTTGCTCTTTACGTTGGAGATTACCTTCTAAATCTTTCATGATGGCACGCTCTCTTTTCCTCCACCTTACCTCTTCTTCCTGGATGCCTGCTTATCCATGTTAGCTTTATTCCAATTTCCCAGATAGGGCCCCCTCTGATCAGACAATTTGAATTAGTTTCTCATTTGATATCCTTTTTAGTATAGAAAACTAACCTACTTTGTAGACCTTTTTAAATACTTAATATTATTTTTAAATGTCTATCCCATTAATTGATTAGAAGCAGCTTATTCAGAATATATTCTCATTGTCTCAATAAGGGGAGGGCAGGATTGAGGGAAGAGAAAGAAAAGGAAGGGAAAAGAATAAAAAGAGAAGGCAAAGGAGAAATAACGGGACAAAATACCGATTCATAGGCCTAGGTAAAGGAAGTAAGATAAATACATGCAAGTGCATTGTACTATCAATTTTTTCCTAAGTCCAGGTGATTTTAAAATAAAGGATGGGAGATTTGAATTCCTACTTCCAAAACCCCAAGACTATAAACTCCAATGGAAAGGAACAAAGTGCATTTTAAACAACGTTACTAGAATAATGTCTGGCTTTTAATAGGCCTCTAAAATATTTGCTTAATAAATGAATGTGCGTTGTTCTAATTCTATTATTTATGGATTGATGTAAGTCAATTTCCCTCAGAATATAGAACCAGGAGATTTTGTTCATCATAATTAAAGGTATGTTTCCTTAAATCAAGCAGTATACCAAATTTGACATCTTGACATCATTTTGCCTTATCAACCAAGGGGTTTAAATTGAAATGTAATCATGAAATTCAGAGTCTGTATTAAGATCATGATCAAATATTTTCTCATTATTTACCTTATTTTATATGTATTTATCACTGTTATTTTGATTTTGTGCTCATATAAGCAGATGTGACTATAGGAAGTGCTATTCCAGTGGTTCATGTTGTAAAACAAATTGCCTAAAAACTCAATGACTGATAACAACCATTCTATTTAGCTCAAAATTTTATGGCTCAGAACTTGAGAAAAGTAGGCAAAGAAGTTCTCACTTGTGGTCCCTCATAGGATGGTAGTCTTTTGTAAATGGCTTTGCAGTCTGAAGGTTTGCTTTGATTGGACGTTCAAGATGATTTATTCTCAACTAGCCTATTAATCAGAGTATCTATATGTGGTCTCCAAGATCTTAAGATACTTCTTCTTCTTACACCATAGCTTAATCCCTCCAGATGAAGCTTTTTAAAAGACTCCTAATAGTTATTGACCTTTTAGAACTGAATTCTGGAGATACATTGTTTGGCTAAGTCATTTAGAACTGAATTCTGGAGAAGAGTCATTTCAGACTGTATTCCTACAACTTGAGTATTAAACTTAGTAGTAAACTATCTACTTCCTTCCTTAAGTCAGCTGGAAGAGGATTGATGCATGGCGGTCAATCCTCTCAGTTTCAGCTATACCTTAGACTTTTTGTCAGAGACCATTTGGCTCAGAGCTAAGCATTGCCTTCCCTTGTAAGTCCAAAACCACCTTCCAATCATCGCATTGAGGGTATCTTGTAAAACACAGCCACCAGAATCCTCAGTCTCCCTCCAATTTCCCCAAGTAATCTTCACTACAGATTGTCTTGAATAGCTGCCATGGGCTTAACATCAACAAGAATTTAAAAATACATTTTCGTTGGTAGAAATACAGGAAAAGATTTCAGGGATGGGGGACACTGAGGAAGTTTTAAAATCAGAGTTGCTCTCATAGTTATCAGTAGAGTCTCAAGGGCTCCGAAGAATGCTGCATTGGTGTTTGGGAAAAAAGGAACTAGGAAGAGGAAGGAAATGGTAGGTCTTTTGGAATTCCATCTCAACCATGGATTAGGGTATTTCATAGGGTTTTTTCAAGAAACATTTCTGCTTCTAATTTTTAAAACTGCTAACATGTACAATATTCCAATTAATCAATTTATTTTTTCATGTAACATTGATGTTACTTGTCCAGAAGTAAAGAATCCTGAGGAAGGAGTTCACATTTCATTACTCTTTTGATCCTGTTTAGATATTTTAATGCTTAGCTGTACCTCTGGTGCTGCAAAGAGAAATGCTGTTGAGATACATTGTTTGGCTAAGTCATTTAACCCAACATTTCAGGTTGGCATTTTCCACAGCTAATACTTTAAAGCTGATATTTCACAAAAATCTCTTTAAAAAAAAGATGTCCTCTCCATTATATACTTTTCATAAAGGTTAAGTGCACAGTGTTTCACTTTTAAGGTGATTCTTGAATTGATAACAAAGTCACTCCCTTGTTTGAGAGACGTCAACCATAATACATGGTTTATTAAAAAATGACCCATGGTCTTTCTTGCTCTTAAAGCCTTCCTTTTGGTATTTGAAGTAGAAACCCATGCTTGACTCCCTCATCTGAAAAATTTATTGTCATTGACTTTTCTGGGTAAGAATTAAACAGTATAATTCATTTCTTTGCAGCCTACTTAAAATGATTTTTCTGTAAAAATTAAGCCAATCACTGGTCAAGGTTTAGATATTCATGATTCTAAATGTCTACCTTTGATCAACCACAAAAGATAATTCAGTGCATAATATAATGACTCATTCATCTCCCATAGTGTGAATATATATATGTTAGCTAATTGTTTATACTTCAGATGATATTAGAATATAAGTAATGGCTTATTATATGAGAAACAATCAAATTAGGGGCGCCTGGGTGGCTCAATGGGTTAAAGCCTCTCTGCCTTCGGCTCAGGTCATGATCTCAGGGTCCTGGGATCGAGCACTGCATTGGGCTCCCTGCTCAGCAGGGAGCCTGCTTCCTCCTCTCCCTCTGCCTGCATCTCTGCCTGCTTGTGATCTCTCTCTCTCTTTGTCAAATAAATAAATAAAATCTTTTAAAAAAATCAAATATTATAAAATTATGTGAATAGTATATAGATTTACTGTGAAGTTTCCTGTTCTTAAATCATTGAGTAGATTTCTCAAATTACACAGAAAATTCAAACACACACACGCACACACACATGGGGTTTAAATAAATGAGAACTTTGGAGCTCAATGTTAATATGCAAACAACACATTGTCTTAAGAGTTTTTCAATAATTCCAGCTCTGTGACAGATTCAGTCTCCTTTAAGTCCTGAAAATGAATGCAAATGAAATGCATTTACTAAAGCAAATTGATAAAGCTTTCTTTTTTTTCTCTGTGCCTGACAATAATAATAATTAAAAAAACCCCTCTCTTTTGAACACTGCATCTATGTGCTTATTATGTGTGATTTTAATATTGCTATCTGTTTTTCTCTTTTGATCACAGATTGATCCAATTGTGATCATTTGGATTTATGCAACTGTCAAACAACTGTAGATAACAGAAGTGATTCTTTACAGACTTTGTCATTACCTAAATAGTGAATGCAAACTTTCGTTAGTGTAACATTCTTAAAGTATAGTTTTGTTGTTGTTGTTGTTGTTGTTTTTAAAGATTTTATTTATTTATTTGACACACAGAGAGAGATCAGATCACAAGTAGGCAGAGAGGCAGGCAGAGAGAGAGGAGGAAGCAGGCTCCCTGCGGACCAGAGAGCCCCATGTGGGCCTCGAGCCCAGGACCCTGAGATCATGACCTGAGCCGAAGGCAGAGGCTTTAACCCACTGAGCCACCCAGGCGCCCTTTAAAGTATAGTTTTTAATTTAGTAAAAACATCAGTGTAAACTGCATCTCCTTACCTGTGAGCATAAAAAACTAAGACTTCTAGCAAACAATTCCTTTACAATTATTTACCCTTTCCAATCCTTGTGTAAACTTCCTCTGTCCAAAATACTTACTAGAAATGATCTCCCATCTCTCCACAACAGGAAATATAGGGAGTTTTTGAGTAAAATTGATATAAACTCTTCTCTAAAATATTTTTGAAAAATGTTGAGTGACAATAAATTCGTGTCCTTTTTTTGTAACCAAGCTCTTATTCAAAAAAACCTGTGTTTTGCGCAGTGTGGACAGCTCTGTTCTTACTCTTTTGGCTTTTGTCCTAGAGCCGTATCCTCCCCTACTCACGTCTGCAACTCTTGTCTGCAAACTCTGAGTAAGCACATGCTGCCAGATAATGGACTTTAGACTTTGTTCTTTCTCAAGCAGCATTTGCATGGTTAAATGCAATCCTGAAAAAGTGAGGGTAAAAAGTACAGTATGCTTCATCTTTAAAAATCCTGGAAGTCTTCATGTTTCATATACTATCACATACGGGAAGGAGAATATTAGTGTCGGTTTCACATATACTTTTCAAATGGGCAATACTTTGGAATAATCTCTCAATTATCAACCACAGTGAGCTCCATGAAGAACCCTGACTGTTTGGCTGAGTTTGAAGCAGTTTGGAGAACCTTTCCTAACCAAACAGCTGGAATTTTATTGCTTTTTCACTTTTCTTAAATGACTTTCACACCAAGTCTCATCTCATCCTAGTAACCTCAGTGGGATTTTACTTTTTTTTTCCTTTCAAGTAATCTTAGATATCTTAAAATTGTAAACTCAAGTAAAGTTGAAATGTGACAATTATTTAATCTACTCAATTTTGTACTATCTTTTCGCAAACTCCTTGACAACAATAAGCAATAAAATATGATAAACATTTTTATAAGAAATAAATTCCAGGATAACAACTCCAAAATAACATTGAACAGCCAACATTCTTCCTCAGCATAAAGGCTCATATTTGAAATAAATATACTTATGAAAAAATATGATAATTTTTTTAAAAACTATCTAGAGAAATGTGTTAAATATCCACAGAAAAACCTGCTCGGAATCAAATAAGTCACAGAATCTTCCCTGCTTAGGTGTTGTGGCCCTTGCAACAGAATAAAACTCAGAGACAATCTTCTGGATAGGACAAACTAGATTAATGTATCATTTTCATAAAAAATAATATGTCCTTAAAAATTGAGACAAAGTCCCAGATGCTTTGACTTATTAATGTTGGTCAAACATCTGCACATGTAACCAAAATTTTGGTATCCTAATGGTGCTATAATGACAAAAATTCTGGACCAGGCGCTAGAAAAGCTGGATTCTGCCCCAGTTAATGCAAACAGGAAAGTGGGGCTAGATTTCTTCTGCTTATTAGAAATCTGTCATTTTTAACTTTCTGTTAAATTCTGTATTTACATATTGTTTACATAAGTATAGCCAGAGGAATGAACTGGGATTCTAAATGCACATTTATTTGGGGAGCTATTGCTTTTGTGTGCAGATACTTAACAACATAGAACCAATTCCTATAGCGTACTATTCTTTGTAAACAAAATGAACAAAAACCAGTACACCAATTATAGGTTTTAAAAATCTTATGCTAATCTAGATTTCAAATTTTATTTACTTTCAGGACTGAAACTGGTGATATCAAATGTAGTAAATGAAGTATTTTACATAGCCAACTAAAAACATGTTTCCCACCATATATCAGTTATCTAATATCTATCCCAAGTAGATTCACTGAGATCATCAGAGTTGACAAAATAAATGGTTGAAATATACATCTGTTACTATATACATATACATGTTACTATATACTATATACATATACTATATACATATACATGTTTTTATATACATGTATATAGTGTATATACATGAAATATACACATTACTATAACATCTCAGTGTTATAGTAACAAAAAGATTTACTCTTCCTATTAGAAAATGGTTAAAAAGATTATTTTTTTCCTTATCATGAAACAATGTATAGGCCTTAAATAATATTTTCAAATCATATTTACTGGTTAGGAAATGTTAACCGTACGTCATTAGGGAGATAAAGAATACAAACTTTATAGATGGTGATACCAATCAGGTATTTGTGTGTAGTGAACACACTGGACTTTGTAACTGTATGCTAATTTTTTACAGTATTCCTAAACATTCTGCTGTTTTGCATGGTGTTTCACCTTGAAGTTAGCTGGACATTAAGGAATTAGGTTGGAACAAAGTAGAGCAAAGAACCTAATTATTAGAAGGAAAGCGGTAAAGTGACAAATATGAAGCAGGGATCCTAGCAGGATGTAACAAAGGAGAAACTGATACATTTCTGCAACTTGTGAACAATTCCTTAGGCAAATCAGCAAAGCTAAAAAAGGAAAAGATAACAACTAAATATTCGGCAATTACTCAGTTTGGGGGCTCAGATAACATTGGTTACATATCATTCAAAAGCCAACCCCTTTTGAAGGTGGAGACTCTGGACTCATGCACGTTGCATGAAAATCATGGAGTAATTTTGACACCGGACTAGTTCAAAAGCAAAATGCTTGAAACATATTATTTTATCTACTGTCTCAGTCTAGTAATCTAACTTATGAAAGTTAGAATGTTATATTATTTTATTTCACAGCCTCCCTTTATTTTCTACCAACTAAATGGCAAGGCTTTTTGTCCCTAAATAATGACAAATAACTAGAGAACTTCAGTTTTTCCCTGATTTTACTGGTTATTTCTACGTTAAAAAAAAAGTTAACAATAACCATTCAAATAGACATGATCTAATCCTGACCTCATTTGATATATTTAAAGCAAATTAATATGAAAATATTTGCAGGGGCACCTGGGTGGCTCAGTGGGTGAAAGCCTCTGCCTCCTGGTCAGGTCATGATCTCAGGGTCCTGCTCAGTAGGGAGCCTGCTTCCTCTTCTCTCTCTGCCTGCTTGTGATCTCTCTCTCTCTCTCAAAAAAATAAAAAAATTTGCGATGCCCAGTTTTATTTTATTTTTAAGATTTATTCATTTTAGAGAGTTGAGAGAGAACATGTGGTATGGGTGGGGAGGGGTGGTGACAGAGGGAGAGGGAGAATCTCAGGCACACTCCCTTCTGAGCATAGAGCCAGCAGTGGGGCTTGATTCTACCTCCCCAAGATGGTGACCTGTGCCAAAATCAAGAGTTGGAGGTTCAACTGGCTGAATCACCCAGGCACTCCCGTGATGCCCAGTTTTAAAGGCTGACACATCTCAGTGAACTCACCGTAGTCTGGGGCATATGCTTTTAACCACTAAGTCTAGAACCTTACAGTTTCCTTCATCTAATGATGGTCAGATTCTAGAGAATGTGTTTCTGCTACTGAAGTTGCTAATGAAATTGTTTGATAGCATATTTATTCATAAACCTGGGTCAAAATCAGTTAGGAACTTACACCATTCTTCCTGTTAGCTCCATTCAGGAAGTAAATTCATATGCCAGCTGATTGCTTTAAACATACAAAAATGAAGCAAACATAACTGCAGATTTTCAATCATGATTTTAAACACAAAACAAAAGAAAAACACTGGAATAGTCCTTTGTCATTAGGAAAACAGCATTTGAATTTTGCTGCATAAAGAATAAACCATTCTCATTCTTTTCTTTTTGTAGAATCTATGAGCTTCCAATCTTCAGAATTCCATGATTAAAAATTATAACACATCGCTAATTTTATTTCCTGATTTCTTTTTTCTATTTTTCTAATTTTTCTGTTTTTGTGTGCACTATCTGTCCTAATTTTAATCAACACTCCTCAGAGTTTCTTGAATAAACTTTAAGTCCCTTGTGTTAATTTCAATTAGATTCCATTTTCTCCTGCCTGACCTACTGCATCCACCTTTAACTCCTTTCAGATCTCATTCAGGTGGCCTCTTGCCTTTCAACAGTTATGGCATTTTTCTTCCAACTTCTTTGTTTCTTGACCTGGTAATATATCTGAACTTAGAACGAAGTATATGAGTAATTTGTTAACAAGTTAGAGATCTTGAATATGGTTTTATTTATTTTGTAAAGCACCTTCATTGATTTTTAGGCAGGAAACAGGAAAATTCAGACAAAATCATTTTTGTTCACCTCTTATGCCTTTGTGAGACATACTCATCCTAAAATGTTGATATCAATGCCTTAGTCTGACTCCATTTTTTTGCTATTTGACAGCCGATAGCTTTCAAGACCCACCTTTCCTCTCTCCTTGCACTGATCTGAATATTTGTGTTCCCCGAAATTCATATGTTAAAATTTTTTACCACAAAGGTGATGGTGTTAGGAAGTGGGTCCATTAGGAGGTGCGTAAGTCATGAGAGTAGAGCCTTCAGAGCTGGGATTAGTGCTTTATAAAAGAAACCCACTGACTAACCTAGCTCCTTCCACAAAATGGGCAGACCCAGGAGAAGGCGCTGCCTATGAACCAGGAAAGTAGGCACTCACCTGCCCCTGTGGGTATTCTTATCTCGAACTTGCAGTCTCCAGAGCTGTGAGAAATACATTTCTGTTGTTTATAAGCCACCATTTGTGGTACTTTGTGAGACCAGCTCAAATAAACTAAGACGCACTCTGCCTTTTGTCTTGGGAAGTCTGTAAGAAAGCCCATGAGCTCCTCTTTTGCCTCTGAAAGGAAATTCAAACCTCACAAAACCTGGCTCCTACTAGTAGGAACTTTTCCCAGGTGTCCTCTGTAGCCAAACGTGCTCTCTGGCTCACTCAAACCAGCCCAGAGCTACCTGCGTGGGCCCAGCCCTCCCCAGGTTTCCCTTGGAGGAGTAATTCTCTTGCTGTTGGAGTATCTCCAGACTCAACATTCAATTTGTTTATTGGAAGAGGCTCTATCTACCTCCATGGATGACTTGAAAATACTTAAATAGCTGTGCCATTTCCTTGTGTTTAGGTGGCAGTGCTATGCTAATTACAAAAGTAGAAAGTACCAAGTACCTGGAAAAATAGGAATGACCTTCTAGCAAGGTCACACGGGAAGTACTATGCATTCACCTTAAACAGCTCATTGCCCAGTTTTCCTATAATTTTAGTATTTCAGATATAAACTTAAGAGAATGGCAACATACATAGGTTTGGTGTGAACTTTTGAAGTGAACCAAGAAAGGCATATATATTGTTCTTAGTGAACAAATCCACATTTAGATTTGTGATAGTAATCATATGGATGAGCTACATATTATTTCACCTACTACCCGTGTTCTAGAAGAAGAAGCCCCATTAGTGGATTCAAATAAATCTATAACTGAACTACCAAAGGAGTTCAAATAATTGATTAGGTAGGTCACTAGAAGAAATTATCAAAGTTTCCAGGACACCTGGGTGGCTGAGTCAGTTAAGTGTCTGCCTTCAGCTCAGGTCGTGATCCTGAGGTCCTGGGATCAGGCCCTGCATCAGGCTCCCTGCTCAGTGGAGAGCCTGCTTCTCCCTCTCCCTCTGCCTGCCACTCTGCCTACTTGTGCTCTCTCTCTCTCTCTCTCTCTCTGTCAAATAAATAAATAAAATTTAAAAAAATTATCAAAGTTTCCAAGAAGTTATCAAAGAAGATAATTTATCAGATATGTAAAAGCCTAAAATATTTCTCAATTTTGGACATGAAATTATGTATCTACATAGCTTTTATATGAGAAGTCATTAAAATCAGATCCATAGAGTAATATTCTTTCTTATTTTTGTTACGATTAGATGTATAAATATGTATAATTCATATAAATCTTTTACATATTATTTTCTTCATTTAAAATGCATTAAAATTTAGGGGCACCTGAGTGGCTCAGTTGGTTAAGCATTTGCCCTTGACTCAGGCCACGATCCCAGTATCCTGGGATCATGCCCTGCATCAGGCTTTGTGCTCAATGGGGAGTCTACTTCTCCTTCTCTCTCTGCTCTTCCCCCTGTTCTTGCTAGCACTCTCTCTCTCTCAAATAAATAAAATCTTCAAAAAAAAACCCCACCTATTCTAGAATGTATTAAAGTTTATGAGACAGTTTTATATTGAAAATAAAATAATATAGTAGTTTTTTATGACTTGTTATGTAAATACCTAGATAATGATTCTTCTAACCTATTTCCCTCTTCCATATGGACTAAAAAGATTATCTTTTTGAATAAACTTGTAAATGGATTTTGATCTACTTTTTATTTCCCAGTTAAAATTATGTCTGGGATATTTTATATCAAAATTCGTTTCACAGATTCTACCTTTATAATAATTCATACAGCTTTTAAAAGTCGATGCTTGAATTGGTGCATAGTGTAATTCTGTGATGGGTTGTGACTAACTCATTGGCTGTATCTGGAACAGGTTTGAATATTGATTCTAGATCCATATTTACACATGTAAAAATATCACATTATATATTCATTAAGAGTCCTAAGATAAAACGCACACCAAAGAATACATATTTTTAACAAAAAGAGAAAAAATTAAAGTCAATAGGATAAATTCTATAATTCCCTATCTTTATTTTTTCAATCTAATTCTTTCTTGCCTTACCAAACATTTAGTTTATTTTCCAAAACCTTTGATGACTTTGACTCTCTTCTAGGACTTCAAACTAACAGTGACAACAACAACAAAAAAAGTTTAATCTGTTAGTCTTTCATTATCTATATCAGATTGCAATAAATAAATAAATAAATAAATAAACAAGACCAAGCTGTCAGGGTACCTGAATTTTAGACCTGCATCTGGTACTAACCAGTTTTATTACTGAGAAGCCTCAGATTGTCCTACCTTGCATAAAGGATGCCAGACTAGATTTTTATCCAGAGACTCCCACATCTTTAAAATTCTATGTTTAGATTCTCCATTATTTCTCCTCTACTCATGAATGTCAGATTATAATCTTTCTCTAAGGGGTAGAAGGAAGTAGAAACTATATGCAGTATTTTTTTTTCTGTTAAATCTTTCACTTTCTCTAAACAAAGATAACTTTTATCTTTGGGGAAAATGCCATTTTTCCTCTCATTCATGAGTTGATCACTTTAGTTGAAACTTGATGTAGTCTAAATCCTCATATAAGAATGTGTGTTTGCTTTATTAATGATTAGCAACAACTTTAAATAGAAATCTTATTCAAGTTCAAAGTTGTTAATCATTTACATATAATATAATATGTAGTATGAAATATATTAAGGAGTATTTTGTTAAGAAATTTGCAAAGAGCATATTTTTACAGTTGGTGTCACCACATCTCACTGAGTTTCTTCTCATTAATTATATGTGAAATAAAAGAACATAATTCATAAAAGCGATGAAGATATTCCCATACTCTTAGGAGAAAGGTAAATATGTTTTTTCTGATTGCTTCTTTTTGTTTGTTTTTCAACTCTACAGCAGATAATGTGTAAGTCAAAGTACTGGTTTTGTTGTTTAGAATATTGAGGCCCTTTAGAAGATTCCACTGGTTTTCCAAGGGGGGGGTTAAAAAATAAAGCTTTATGCTTAGAGAATTGAAAAAGGCAAACTTAATGTGCAAGTTTGAATCTTTGAAAATTGAGAAAGGTTGGAGATCCTGAAAGTGATGAGGCCCTGAAAGTGAGTGCTAGTGGGAGGTGACACCTCAAAGGGGAAGATGCATCATTTGATATAGTGACTAGATAGTTTCCATGAGATTCCATGTGGCTGAGCTTTGCAGTACTGGTATAGAGATGATCACTTTTATTTTTTATTAAACCATTTTGTTTTGTTTTGGTTTGGTTTTTTAAAGATTTTATTTATTTATTTGAGAGGAGAGAGAGAATGAAAGAAGGAGAGCATGAGACCGGAGAAGTCAGAGGGAGAAGCAGACTTCCCGCTGAGCAGGGAGCCTGATGTAGGACTGGATCCTGGGACTCCAGGATCATGACCTGAGCTGAAGGCAGTTGCTTAACCAGCTGAGCCACCCAGGAATTCCAGATAATCACCTTTAAATAGATCATCTAAATCAATACAAAAAGGAACCACAATTCTAATACTACAAATTTAAAGGTAGATTTTCAACCATTTTCCTGGGGCTACGTTAGCCTCTGGTTCTGATATTTTACAATAGAGACAGAGATCCTGAAAATGAAAAAAATACTAGATTATTGCCAATATTGTTAAGCTCAAGCTGAATTTAAATAATTTAGAATAAATTAGAATAACTTAAAATAATTTTTATAATGTGGTATTTATTGATATCAATTACCATGCAGTAATTCATAGATTTTTACACACACACACACACAAATGCGCACAAAGCATCACTTCCTCTGTGCCTGGCAGTGTAATAAACATGAGGGATCTATCATTCAAGAGGACAGAGAAGGCTCTGTATTCATGAAACTATTCCATTGAGGGAGATGGGGAAAAGTAAATTAAAATATAAACTAACCTCAGATAGTCACAGATGCAATGAGAAAAAAAATAAAGTCCTTTGACAAGTCATTCTCCAGACAAGAAGAACAGGCCCACAGAAGAGATGCCATGTAATCTGACCAGAGTGATAAAAAAGGGTCAGCTATCAGGATATCCAGTGACAACCAAGGAAGAGAAACTAGTGAGTAGGGTCTGAGTGGGATCATATCCACATTTGAAGAATTCAATATATGCTAAAATGGCCCCAAGAATATTACTTCCATAAGATTTCTCCTTCATTATAACATGCCTTAGGTTTCCTGGATGGGTATGAATGATTTTATACTTTTTATATGGATTATAGTACCTCCCACCCCATTTTTGGCTTAGTAGAAAGGGGCATATATCTTCAGGATTCTCTAGTAGCTTAAATCTACAGGAGTTCATAGGGAGTGAGGAAGAATGTCCACACTAGAAAATATCAATAAAAAATGTTGTCACTTACAAGAGTGATTAAGCTATAATGAGATATATATAGCTAAAGAACTGACATAACAAATCTTTTCAAGATACATTTATATTTAGGAACATACCAAATTTAATAGTACCATTAAAATTAAGTGAATTTCTTAACAACAACAAAACAAAAAACTTTGACCCATCAAACAAATTTCTTTCCATTATATAAAATCTACATCATTAGAAAGAAGGGTAAAAATTACCATGAAACATAAATTGTTTGAATAGAGCCAGTAGAGCAAGATGTTCTATTATCAAAGTGTGTTGCTCTATAATGCTGAAATCATTGCTCTGCTCTTATTTTGGATATTTAACCACCTTTCTACATGAAACAAAGGACAAACGTTTACCAATATACCTTGGACATCCCTCTTTATGCATTTTTCTCATTTAACTTCTCTAGATCATATACACATCTATTTACATTAAAATAGCCAAAGCATTACCTCTACATACAACTAAGAATACTCTAAGGAATACACTATTATTCCCTTTGTGAACACTGTCCTCTGATTTACTTATCCCTGTCTCCTCCAGTGCCGGATCTTGGAATTACTAGATAAATCAAATCAGGGTGATTTCTCTCACATTACTAAAACTGAGGTTTCTCTAAAAAAAATTGTGAATTTGCCAGAGGTCTAATCTCAAGTATGCAACCCTATGAAATACATATTATTTTATTTTTAATTGTGGCAAAATAGACATAACATAAAATTTATCACCTTAATCATTTTTAAGGATATGATTCAGTAATGTTAAATGCATTCAAATTGTTGCACATCCAGTCTCCAGAACATTTTCAACTCACGAAATTAAAACTCTATACTCATTAAGCAACTCCTTCCCCCAGCCCCTGGCAACCAAGATTCCTTCTGTCTCTAGGAATCTGACTACTCTCCGTACTCCATGTAAGTGGAATCATACAGTACATGTCTTTTTGTGACTGGTGTATTTCAGTTAGCATTATGTTTGGAAGGTTCATACATGCTGTAGTATGATTCAAATTTTGTGTTTTTTTAGGGTTGTATAATAATTCCTTGTAATTTACACTACATTTTATTTATCCACTCATTCATTGATGGACACTTGTGTGGCCACCACCCTTTGCTTACTGTCAGTAATGCTGCTATAAAAATGGGCACATTCCTGGGTGCCTGGGTGGCTCAGTGGGTTAAAGCCTCTGCCTTCAGCTCAGGTCATGATCTCAGGGTCCTGGGATCGACCCCTGCATTGGGCTCCATGCTCAGCAGGGAGCCTGCTTCCTCCTCTCTCTCTGCCTGCCTCTCAGCCTATTTGTGATTTCTCTCTCTCTCTGTCAAATAAATAAATAAAAATCTTTAAAAAAAAATGGGCACATTCCTATCTCTTCAAGACCTGGCTTTCGATTCTTTGGGGTATATACCCAAAAGTGAAATTACTAGGTTAGATGATAATTCTATTTTTATTTTATTATTTTTTTTTTGAGAGAGAGAGAGAGAGAGAGAGAGAGAGAGAATGGGGGGGAGGGGCAGAGAGAGGGAGAGAATGAATCTTAGGCAGGATCCATGCCCAGCACAGATCCTGTTGCAGGGCTCGATCTCATGACTCTGAGATCACAACCTGGTTTGAAATAAAGAGTGGGATGTTTAACCAACTGAGCTACCCATGTGCCCTGAGAATTCTATTTTTAATTTTTTGAGGAACCATCATACTGTTTTCCATAGTAGCTATTCCATGTTTTATCCTCACCAGCAGTGCCCAACGATGCCAATTTCTATACATTTTTGACAAAATTTTTATTTCTGTTGTTATTCTCTGCCAATGGGTATGAGGTGATAACTCATTGTGGTTCTAATTTGTATTTCACTAATGTTTAGTGATGCTGAGTATCTTTTCATGTACTTATTAGTCATTTATATATCTTGTTTAGAGAAATGATTATCAAGTACTTTGCCCCCTTTTTTTAATGGGGCTGTTTTGTGTTGCTGATTTCTAGAAGTCATTTATATACTGTGGATATTAATCCTTTATCAGGTTGTAATCAAAATCAAAAAACTCCCAACAAACAGAAATCCAGGACCAGACAACTTTACAGGCGAATTCTACCAAACAATTAATTAATACCTTTTCTTCTGAAACTATTCTAAAAAATAAAAGAAAAAAGAAAACTTCCAAATTCATTCTATGAGGCCAGTACCACCCTGACACCTAAACCAGATAAAGATACCACCAAAAAAAAGACAACTACAGGCCAATATCTCTGATGAACATAGATTTTAAAAATCCTCAGCAAAATACTAGCAAGCCAAATCCAACAATATATTTAAAGAAACTATTCACCTTGATCAAGTGGGATTTATTTCCAGGTTGCAAAGGTGGTTCAATATTCACTAACCAATCAACATGATACATCATATCGTGAGAGGATAAAAACCATATGATCATTTTAATAAATGCAGAAAAAGCATTTGGCAATGTAAGATATACATTCATGATAAAAGGTCTCAATAAAGTCCAGAGGGAACATACCTCAACACCATAAATGCCACATATAAAAAACACATGGCAAACATACTCAGTGGAGAAAAACTGAGACCTTTCCTCCTAAGGTCAGATACAAGACAGGGATGTCCACTCTCACTACCGTTATTCAACATAGTGCTGAAAGTCTTAGCCACAGCAGTCAGACAACGAAGAGAAGTAAAATGCATCCAAACTGGTAAGGAAGAAGTAAAAATTTCACTATTTGCACAAGACATGATGCTATATATAGAAAATTTGAAATGTTTAGGTTTTTAATGCTTTTCCCCCCCTTTGGCATAGTTGGCAGGATTTTTGACGCATTTTTAATTAATTTTTGCATATAATGTAAGGTAAGGGTCCAAATTCACTTTTTTGCAGTAGGTATCCAGTTTTCCCAACGCCATTTGTTGAAAAGGTTTTTTCTCTATTGAATAGTCTTGGCCCCCTTTTAAAAAATCACTTGACCATATAAGCAAGTGAAATTCTTTATATGTCAAGTGAAATTCTTTACATACATATTATATTTTGGTCTCAGGTAATTTGTATTAGCCTGATTAATGTATTCAAGTAATGCCAAAATCCAAGTAATGAAAAGTGAGACTTTCAACTTTTTAAAAATATTAGGCAAATCTGAACATCTTAAAGTAATCCTTTTTTTTCCCATAATACACTTACTAGTGTTTTTGAAACTTAAAACCAATGCCATGTTTTACAGATTAATTGAAAATTAATTTGAAAATAAAATTAAAATATTAACAATATTTTGGAAGTTATTTACCTAAATGGACAAAGAAATACTGCCTTTGTAAAATATGATTTGCTGGGGTAAGTAAATAAAGAGAAAACAATTACATTACTTTCCATGTCTCAGTAGCAGGTGGTTGTGATACTAGGGCATCCTGGGAATACGGAAGACTGCTGTCCCAGCTGTCTGCTGTGTTTGGGCATCTGTCCTCACTGCCAGTAACCAAGTACAAACTTACCCACCTCGACTTTCAGAAAGGCATTATCCCTGACCCATTCCATTTCAGCATATTCGTAAATTATCTGACACCCCTCATCTAATGCACAAATACACTTATGATAAAGTAAGAGTCTACATGT
Organism: Ailurus styani; assembly: GCA_002007465.1. NCBI lineage: Eukaryota > Metazoa > Chordata > Mammalia > Carnivora > Ailuridae > Ailurus > Ailurus styani. The sequence continues at coordinate 6,602,838 of LNAC01000010.1, read as the reverse complement.
AGGATTCAGGTTGGGGTTGATAGAATCTGAGTCAAGTGCCAGGGTGCAAGAGACAGTGTTTTGAAATGAAACCACAGTTAACAGCAGAGAGGCAGGCCCCAAGTGGCATCCATCCATCTAAAGGGAATGTTGAAACTAAAAATTCAGGAAATAAATAAGCCCTGTGTTGGGGGCTTCCATCAAGAAGACATGATCACCGGTTATCCCTCAAGCTGGACCCAGGCAATCTGGAGGTTCTTCACGCCTTCCCTTGTCCTTGGAATGTGCATTCCACTTGCCTTCTCTGCTCCCAGAAGCTCCCCAAAGATGCAGACTTAGTAATGTGGTGATGAGTCTATCTGGACAATATACATGACTGTACCTGTCTTATGGCCACTCAAGACTAGTACCATAAGTAAGCTCCTTTCCTTATTAAAAACTGCCCCCTATCACACCGGAGTGGTCTGCCTCTTTCTTTAGTCTCCCCCTGCTGGTTTCAGACTGCACCCAGGAAGCTCCCAAGGTTGTGAAGCAAACACCCTGGTGTCCCATACCAAACAGGGAAATGTAAGAAACTGAAATTTACCCAGTGTATCGGACAGTGTTAGGGATGCCTAGGACCTTAGTTATACTTGTGAAGTAAACCAAGAATGGAACATAGCTTAGGAAAGTGAAAATTAAGAAGAGAGAGAGAGAGAATATAAGAATAAGAAATGGAAGGTATACATTCCTTTACTTGTAGTAAGGAATTACACCACACACACGCACGCATGCACGCGTGCATGCACGCGCACACACACACACACACACATACACACTCTTAGATAATAAGTGATAAGAAAAATTTAAAGCAGCAAAGAACTAAATAACATGGTGAGAAAAAGTTATCATTTTAGGTAGGGTGGTGGATAGGAAAGGCCTCACTGTAGTAATAATATTTGACATAAGACTTGAAAGAGGTGATGTTTCTAGGCATGTGCTTAGCTGTCTGCTGGAGATGAGCATTCCAGGTAAAGAAAATGGCAAAGAGCAAAACCTCTGAGGCAGGACAGGTCTTGTTTAACCGAGAAAGAGTACGAACACCAGTGTGGCTGGAACAAAGGAGCAAGGTGTAGAATAGGAGGTGAGTTTGGAGAGGTAATGGACTCCCAGTCACAGAGAGTCTCTTGGAATATTTATGCCTGAGTAATGTAGGACATCATTGCTGTTTCTGAACAGAAAAGTAGGATAATAATGTATTTGAAGTGTGTACTCAGGCTGCATTGCTGAGAATAGGCTAACTGGTCTGGCCAATCATTTAACTATAGGCTCACAGTCCACGTTAAATGTGGCTCACTGTGCAGTTACAATGTCATAGACATTTTCAGAGACAGAGTCAAGTTCCACTAAAGTAATTTATAATATGAGACAAACAGAATATGAAAAAGAGTGTGTCTGCAACTGTCTTCACAGATTTGACAAAGGAAGTCAGTCCAATATGAAATTCTATTCAGTGGAAATATATGACTACCTCCCATTATATTTTTACCTAAAGCTCAGCATAATCTACAAGTTAAAATGAGATTGAAAATGATTGAATTCTAATTCACTTTCAGGGGAGATTTTCTATCATTAAGCACTTTGTGGGCAATAAGATTTTGAATAAAAAGAGAAAAATTCAATTCGTTTTTAAAGAAAAACATCAGAGGATATAAAAATTCATAAACATGTTCAAAAAGGCTTCTCTATCCTACCATCTGGGAAATTATAAAGATCATTCTACACAAATTCTATTGCAGGTGGTTGAGCTGAAAACTCTTGACATTCTGATAGTTATAAGAGCAATAAATGGTATATTCACAGGGCTTAGAAAATATGCAGAAATATAAGCATGCGTTTATTTATAGTCATACTGTAATTTGCTTTAGTGTACAATTATATGAAAACAGATGTTAGAGATAAGTATGTACTGAAAGAACAAACCCCATCACTGACAATATATCCTTTCTTCACTAAAAATAAGAGTTCTGAAATAATAATACATATAATTGCTATGAATTAATATGGTCCTTTTAATATTAAGCTGTTAATATTCATTGGTTTATAGCTGTTTTCACATTTCTTATTGATTTCCTTTCCGCTTGTGCTAAGCCATCTGTTATAAACTTAGATTTATTTAGAAAAACACCTTCTGCTTGGTTAGAGACAATCAGAATTTAGGCTGTAATGGCATTTCATACCTCTTTTTGATCCCTGTAGAGAAGGAAGTCTCAAGTTGACCTTCATGTACCTATTTAAGGAAGGCTATTATTGAACTGCTGTACTTGATAAGGTGATCTAATTCCACAGGAATAGTAAAACTGAAGAAGAGGGTAATCATATTTGAAAAAGGGTAGGCTTATTCATCCAACAGAAAATAGAGAGGAGCAAAGCAATATTAGGGATGATGTTCTCATTTAGACAAGGTGCAAAGAGCTTGCAAACTTGACACTGGTTCAAATTCCTCCAGAATAAAATTTTTATATTAATTTTCTTGTAAACAAAGACTAAACTCCACAATATCTAGCCTACATTCTTTGTAGTAACTGGTCACATATTGAGCAAGTGACTAATTTGTATCACATTTGAGATTCTATTACAATATCCAGGCATACATTGTTATTTATATTTAAACTACAGCTGTAAAGTATACATCAATTGGGGTTAGTATGAGTTAAAAATGACAAATTTTGATTAAGAAACAAGGGGAAGATACGGGTGCCTGACTGGCTGGCTCAGTTAGTGGAGCATGCAACTCCTGATTGTGAGTTCAAAACCCACGTTGGGTGTGAAGATTACTTAAAAATAAAAAAATAAAAAAAAGAAAGGGAAGATTAGTGTTTTTCGTTCTAAAATCTTCATTTAATTGTATGCATTTGATTTCCAAACAAGGTGCTAAGACCACAGAAAAGCTTATAATTGAAATGATAGACTTAAGAGAGAACACTAGAGAAATTCCAGAAGTTTAAAAAATCTTAAATTAGAATGTTAAAACTAGTTAGCTCAATGCAGAGTGTTTCAATATTTTCAAGAAACTGTTTCCCTCATAGTTATGGCCAATAATTACCCATGAGATGTGAGCTTTCATTCTTAAATGACCTCTTTTTTTTAACGTTATGTTAGTCACCATAAAGTACATCATTAGTTTTTGATGTAGTGTTCCATGATTCATTGTTTGCATATAACACTTATCTCTTAAATTACCTGTATTCATTGAATAAATGCCAGCTAAAGTAACAGTTTTGTGTTAGATTGAGTGATGAAAAGTAATGAATATTTCCTTCCTTCCAAGAAATATTCTTTAGGAAACAACTATAAAACAACAAGTGTTTTTACATCCTCTTGGAGACAAGTACAATATATTATGATAATAAAAAAGGAAAGTAGGTTAAGAACTGATTTTTTTTCCTTTTGGTGGGACTTAGCAATTAATTGATTGATGGTAACTTGTCCAGAGAATTGCCACTTAATTGGTGGACCTAAAGTTAGATTGTAGCATTATAACAAGTGGATGAAGGTTGAGGTAACCAAGCCATTGAAAGAAATGAGATAAAAAAGACTGCAGCAGGAAGGAATAAAGAGTTAATCGGCAGAAATCTAAAATCTTAAAGAGACCCAGAGCTCTCACTGCAATTCTAAGGCAATGGTTTAGAAAACAACTTTTGTATAAATTCTCATTCAACTACTTAAGAGTTTAAAAAGGAATTATTTATTGTTATTTTACAAAAATATATTCATATAATACAGATGTACTGATAAACTTCAGAAGAATTTTTTTATTTTAGTTAAATTTGAATTTAGTTATTACAAATAAATTTATTTAATATAGTGGCTTTCATTGATAATTTCAGGTCTGAATACTTTTAGATTTCTTCCAGCCTTCAGTATTCTGAAATCATCTTAATGGTCAGATCCATAATGTGCCAGTGAGTAGGCTCTCAGTCATCACCTTATGCCACATTCAATAGTACCCATTAATAAAAAATTATTCAAAACATGGAAATAGAAATGGACAATGATGGTGTGTCCTTTCCACATCATAGAACACTGCCTAACAAAATCACTTAAGGGTTAATTGACTAGAAGAATCTAATTTTGTTTGACTTGTATTTGCTATTGATTGGAAACCAAACACTAGTGGTTGATTTGTAGAGAATCAATAATGTGAAAATGATTCCTCATCTGGTGGAGAAGTTATTTCTAAAAGTTATGATTTAATTCTCTTTGAGGACACTGACCAGTTTTGTGTATCATTGAGCAATTTTTTTCTATCATCTTTTGTTTTTCATTTATTTCCTTTCTGAACCAGGATTTTTGCCCTGGTGATTCCATCCTTAACAAATTTAGTAAAATGTAGCCATATACTAAGCACTTATAAAAATCATATTTTTAACATATTGAGAATTTAGTTTTGCTATATCTGGGACAGTCCAAGGAGATACTTCACACGTGTTATTACCTTCAGATAGGCTGCATGATCACAAGTTGTAACTATTTTAGTTTCCCATCATTCTTTTTTAAATATATATTAGTTTTGTATTGCTACATAAAAAATTACCACAATATTAACAGCTTAAAATAATACACATTTATTATTTCACAGTTTCCATGGGTCAGGAGTCTAGCGCAACATGGCTGGTTTTGTGTTTAGGGTCTTACATGGTTGAAACTGAGGTGTCATCTGGGCTGTGTTTCATCTGAATACAAAGTGTAATCTTTTACCAAATGGTACTAAAACAGTTGGTATTCCTATGCAAAACAAACTTCAATCTATACCTAATGCCATACAACATTATTTAATTTAAAATGGATTATAGCTCTAATTGTAAAATGTAAAACTAGAAAACTTCCTGAAGAAAACATAAGAAAAATCTTTGTGACCTCAGTTAGGCAAAGATTTCTTCAATAAGTCACTAAAAAAATGATCCACAGTCAAATACATGAGAGTTTTCTATGAATGTAGTTCTTGCCTCTCTGGAATTCTATGCTGCAGATTCTTTCTGTGTCTGTCTCCCTGGACCATGACTTCCTCAGCTCAGGGAATCCATTGTGCTCCACCTGAGTTTCCCCTCCCTATACTTACCCTGAGAACTCTCTCAACACAGTAATCTAGGACAATCATAGGACTCACCACATTTGTCTCCCATCCATCAGGGATCACCACCTTTCATTCTCTGATGCCCCTTGTCTTAACTGTTGTTCCATCTATTTCCATTTGTTGGTTATTTCAAGTGGAAAGATAAATTCTGTTACTCAATCTATTTTAGATTCTTGAGTCTCTCTGCCTCCCTTTTTCTTATTCTTTCCGTCTTCCTTTCACCACCAATATCCTGCAGTAGCTTTTGTTGTAATTTTGAATTCTGGTACCATCAATCTCTAGGTGCCTCAGTTTCATGATCTACAAAACAGTAACAATCATAGAATTTGATAGGATTGAGTGTGACAAAGGCTAAATGAGATGATAAATTTAAAGCTTTTATTGTTCTCATATTGGCTTTTCCTGTCTTGGATTTTTACTCTCTTTATCTAAGATTCCCTTCACCTAAGATTAACAATGCCACTCCAATTAACTACACCAACTGCAGAGATATGGTGGCTGCTATTTCAAGACAGTCGAAGTTAGCAAATTGCTAAACACCATTTATGTCTTCCAATGATGTTTATTACAATGTGTGGATATAGAGACTATGGGAACTCAGAAAGGTCAGCTTGACGATCTGTGATGATCTAAGTGAGAGAAACCCGTATTTTGCACTTATGGTATACAAAGTTGAGATACTGAAAAATAGATATGCTAAAAATAGTTTAATAGAGAATCTACGGGATTTTGTATTCTCTGGGTAATGACAAGGGAAAAATAAATAAGAGGGTACATCATCATAAAACAGGGAGAAAGAAAAAACATCAGATTTGACATGGATTGGGAGATACAAATCAAATGATACAATTTTGAGTTAAGTGAGAGACTTAAATGTATATATCAAGTAAACAAAATTTATGAGTATGCAGCTCAGAATATAGGTCTCAGCTGGGAAAAAAAGTGAGATTATTCAGTATATAAATGATATTTAAGTTGATGATGTGATAACACAGAAAATTGATTATCAAAGATTCATAAAAATCATAATTTTTAGCCAATACCAAAAATAAATAAGGATTCTATTGATACAGGTAAATACATTCTATGTGAAATAACCCATGGATTCAGAAAAAAAAATCACTCCCACTTTACTATGCATTGTGGTTTTGGATTAATGGACAAGGTGTAAACGATGTGTGTGGAAACATTTTCAAAAGAAGTCATTTGCTTCCGGGGCTCCTCAGTTTCATGTATGAAGGATGTTTACATTCCTACCTCCTATTCTCCAGTCAGCTATTCTCCAAAAGAATCCATAAACTCTCAAGTGTATATGCAAGTAGCAATTTAGGCATACTGGCAGATCCTAACAAAAAGGCATTTCTTTCCAAGTACAGAATACTATCCTTATCTTTCCACTAGTAAACATCACAGTATTTTTATAAGGAGGTAGAGTCCTAGATCAATCATTCACACCCTGGATCTCAGAGAAAGGTAGTACTGCTGTTACCAACTTCTTGAGGCTGATTTCACTTCTTATTTTTCTGACCAATAATTTTTACATCATTGGTGGATTTCAAATCAGTCTCCCTAAATATTTTCTCATGGGGGGGATATAGAGGGTACCATATAGATAGGTGTGATTCTATTTAACTCTATTAATGAATATACAAATTCTTCATTACATCATACTGCCATGACATAGAGATTAAAAAGTTACACTATCATATTCTCTTCATTCCCAAAAGAAATGAGATTTTCCTATGTCTCTAGTGACAAGAGTAATGATCAGAAGCCATTATTCAGTAAATTGAAGATTCTATCTGGTTTATAGACATATGCATATCCTGGGTGTCATAATATAAGCTTTTATAGATAAAATTTCCCATATATCATATGCTATTATCCATTTCTTCCCACATAAGAATAACATGGTGTTGATCCCTTATGTGTTCAATTCCAGTTGAGCCATAGGAGAAGGAATTTCTTTTTTCATTTTTGGGACCTGAGGCATTGGAGAGTGACAATCATGCCTTATTCCTCTGTGGGATCTGTCATAGTGTCCTCTAAAACATACCACTTTAGCCTAGGTTGTTAACCTTACTGACTATGGATCTTTAAATACACCAGAATCTGTACTGTCCTTCCTGAGTGAAGGCTTAAGCCCTCTATCAGAACTATGAGTTTGGTATTTCATCAGTTTAATGATGACTCACCAACTCACAAATTATTCATCATTCTCACCTGACTGCTGATGCCATTCTCCTGAACTAGTGTGAAAATTAAATCCCGAGAATCGTAAGTCAACTGAAGTTCCTACATCACATCTTGCCTACCATGTCTAATTGTCATCAAGTCACCACATTGTTACTACCATGGGGTGTTTTGGCATAGGACAGAAGAACTGTGTAGCCCATGAAACTCTCCACTGGGCAGAGTCTAATTCTAAAAGTAGCTCAGTATGGGTTGCCATAAATAGCACATCTGAATCTCAAAAGGAGAGTTCTTTGTGATGTATGACTGCCATGTAATCCTGAATCCCCTTCTCTTGAAGGTGCCCTGCTTCCATGCCACTTTTCTTAAAGGTATTTAATCTACATTCACAGGTTAGTATATTCAATGGAGCAGGTCAAATGCTGACCTTCTAGAAAGGTGGTATCAACTGGCATCCTACTACACCCATGCAGCTGCCTTTATTTGGCATCTTCCTTCAAATCTATACCACTTGCAGAAGCTAACCAGCATAACTCAAGTGTAATATTTATCTCAGGATATATTTTAAAAGAACCAAGAGTAAATACAGTCCACAAATCATGCATTCAATGTTCTTACTGGTTGAATCCTTGCTGTGCACTGTGACATCTTTTTTCCCTGGATTATCCAGATCAAGTTTTTAGACAGAACCCATAAATCAGCACAAGTCAGTTTTCATTCTTTGCACAAAACCAGTCATATGGCTTTTTCTATATTTGCCACTAAATGATATTGGATCTTAGAGATAGCTAACAGAATTATGCTCTTGTTCTAAGACACTCTTATGGGAATAAAATTACTGCGTCTTTCCCCAGAATTGCAAAACACTTATAGGTGTCCTTCCAATTTGCTATAAACTCCTTTTGTCTTTTATTATCTGTTTAACCTATATCTTCCCTTCCTTGATGGGGTGCTCTGTTTGGTCATAATTCTTACTTATAGACAGACAGAAACATCAATAACAACTGCCTCACCAGGCCTTATCTTTATCCTGTTTCCAGGAAGAAGTCTTAAGACTTGATAGATAAGTTGTAAGATTGTCCTTTCCGCTTGGTAATGAGGACACAATCATAATTATATCTAAATTAACTGCAAGGAGCAAAATTTTACTCACTCTAATCATTTTAGAAATGTCCACTGACAAATTTAGCTAGTAAATATTATATCTCATGCATCAATATTGTTCTCTATCTTGGCATATGTAAATGCAGCTTTTGCCTTAGGGTAACCAATTCAAGCAAATGAAAAGAAAAATTTTGTAAAAGTTAGAGAGATTAAAAGTTATATAATTGCATTATCACTCAACACCTCATTCCTTTTTTTAATTTTACATTTATATTATATTATTTATATTTTACAAGGTATTTTAGATCACATTAATTATTTTACATTACCCTTGGTTTATACTAAGTTGTAAAAATCATATCATTTACATCTGTGAGTTCCAAAAGGAAAATCTGCACTGAGAATTAGAACACGCGTATGACAACTTCAAACACTCTAACCTGTAACTACACCAATCTGTCATTTAGGTTTCATTTAAATTCTGGATTCAGAATTTCATTGTTTACCCCTGAAAACAATGGATAGTTCTAAATCAAGCTGAATATTTCAGAATATCAGGGCAAGGAATAAGTCATTCTGATGAAATTTCTTCTTGACAAATGAAGTGACTGAGTGTTAAGATATTGGCTTTCTCAATAATTCTGAGATGAGAAAATTAAAGCCCCATGGAATCAAGGAAAATACATTCTGAGGTTCACCTCAGACCTTGGTTGAGACTTTTGTCCATCAGACTTGACTTTTTCATTAGTTTCATCTATGTCAGTTTATAATCCTATGGGTTGCCAAACCTATTGACACAACTTGCTCTTGCTGACAAAATTCCTCTTTCCTGAACACTTTTAGGAATAAATGGTACTAAAAATTTAACTGGGGACAAGTGGCCCGATGGTGAAGAAAGACTGTGTAAGAGTGCACCAGAGCATGTAGCAAAAGTTTCACTGGCTTTGTTTATCCCTCAATGAAGCAATTACTCAAATATGATTTATTGATTACTTACTCTGGGTCGCCTAGGGCTTTAACATCTCATTCCTATCTTCAGATCCTAATAACTGCTCCAGGAGAGTACTTTTTTTATGCCTTCTAAATTCAGTGTCAGGACATATTCATTTAATTGACTCAGCCAGGCTTTCAAACCTTTCCCATCACCTCTTTTAAGGAACACAGTGTTTAAAATTGTGCATTCAATAAAACTACTACTCAGAGAGTATTAAGGAATATAACCTATCTTGCTTAAAATATTTTCTTGCTTACAGCTATATATTTGTAAAATAAAGTGTGTATGTTGGTTGGATGAAATATAGTCTGGCAGGCCAAATTGATAGCCTGTTTGCTATCCCAAACTTCAACTGTATTTTCCACAATTGGTTCTGAAATTGAATAAACAAAGCATAGGAAAAACAAAAACAGAAGCAACTCTAAATTCTAAACAATACCCATTTTTAGCCCCCTCGGGCTATGGGTAGGAGTCTATACATTGTAGCAAAGTGATGGCCTCTAAGCAGTAGGAGTATTACCTAGAGCCATCTTAAGATTTCTTTCCTGCTGGTACCAGCATAGAGCAGAGTCTCTTACCACATTAGTGGTTTCACTTGATTGAGGTTTAACTTTCACAACCTCATCACACCCAGGCATACTCATTTTATGAACTCAGATAACTAGTTGTAGGGATCTGATTATGGTATCTCCATAGATTTCCAATCTCTCCTCTTCTGGCAATTTGGATTTTCTGGGAGGACTTCTACATGAATTACCTTGAGTATTTCTATAAATCCCCAAAGAGACATATGTAACTGAGTAACTCACACAGTAGTGGAGTTTGTCATCTAGTTAGCTAGAACTTCCCTGTCTCATTATACCCTGAGGCCATTGGCTATAGCACAAGGGTCTGCAAAGTTCCAAATGGTGTTCTCAGTGTGTGAACCTAATTCCACCTGTGCCTGTTAAATGACCTGCTACCAGTTTCACCTAGAGTGTATCTTTTCCTTCCCCACTAGGTTTTATACTGTCTACCAAGTAGATTGCAATCAATTCCCAAAACAGTGACTTAACCCTCCGTTCTAGAACACTAATTATGGACCAAACAGCATGATAGGCTTTGCTGAAAGGGAAACATAGGGTTTAGGATATACTGGGATGGGGATAGGGAAATCCCTCGAGGGATCTATAATAGGGCTCTGCAGGTAGTAAAGAAACCAGGTCTGGTATGCATGAACTCATAATGAAATTTTCCTCATCATGGTTTTGGATCTAGTGGCTCCATTTTGTCAGTGAACATTGCTTTGCTGCTCTGTCTATGGAATTTCTCCAACATTACCTGAGACATAATAGCTATTTCTGGTTTCAAAATTATCTGATATATTTCAGTGGCAGGAATTGTTTCTTTCAATACCCAGTAACAAGTTGGAAACTGTCTCTCAAATAAGCTATAAAATTGCCTGTGTATTTTAGAGCTCAAAACGCAAGACATTTTGGATGAATAGTGGTATTTAATTTCTGCCAAAGGGTTCAGTCTGCATGAATTCTGGTTGCAAGAACATTTAAAGCCTTACAAGCCATTTAGAATGTGCCAGTGAGAATTCCTAAATAACTGCCTTTTGCTAATCTTTTAAAATGTCTACTCATAACCCAATTCCAATTTAGACTTCATTTTGGTGACCTTACATATAGAAGCCATCAAAGTCTTGGGTTCATTAGAACTCAAATCATCCTGCCAGACACTTGGAATATTTTTCAATAGTATGCTTAAAAAACTATACATGTTTCTAATGTTTTCAGGGCTACCCATGATTGCATTGGCACACAGACTAAAAATTTCACAAATTGGGCCGAACTTTGGTATTTAGCTGGATTGTTGGATTTTTTCAGCCCAGTTTTTTTGTTTTGTTTTGTTTTTGTTTTTGTTTGGTTTTTTTTTGTTGTCGTTGTTGTTTTTTTCCAAATGGATAACTCCAGTCTTTAACTTGTCCTGCTTGTTGATAAAACATCTTAACTTGCAACAGTGCCCTAAGAATTAGAGAAAATTTCTGGAAAGCATTCCCAATAGAGCAGTACCTCCCAAAAAGATTGGTGTTATTAATATCAATAAACTAAGGCAATACTTACATGGGATAAAATAAGATAGATTATTAAAAAGGAATTACTTGGTAGATTGGGTTAAATTTACCAGTCAGTTCTGTTGATGCACAAATCACAAAAAGACAAGATCAATTGAATGTTTTAATAAAATAGATAGAGATTATGTTGGTATGTAAAATGACAGAGTTAAAACTCTTGTCGCTCATATTTTAAGCCGAATAGAAGTTTTTTCCCCCATAATTTTCTTTGGTACCTGAATTGATTATAAATCCACAGCATTTTAATACTTTATAATGGGGACCTTATATAAATGAATTTTTTGAAAATAAACACAAATATTTAAAAATATATATATATATATTTCTACAGACTGATAGTTTCTACTTTTCTTCCTAGAATGACGTCTTATTGTACCTGTATAATAGTATAATAGTATTTTAGATAATTAATTTGAGAAAGAATCACAGGAATTCTGCAAGGAGGAATCTTTTTAAGAACAATAATTAGACATATTTTTACCTGTTTTTAATTTACATACAAAATGTAAGTTTCTCAATTTCTAAATTACATTTCTAAATGTAAGTTTCAATTAGTTCTAAGAGGGGCAATTCATTCTGAAGAGTCTGTTTCTTGATCTCTGTCCTCCCACACAAACACATTTTCTCACCTCTATCCAGGAAAGTATGAGACAATGATGACGTGGCAAGAATGTTGGTACCAGGAATTCTAGCTGGTTCTGTATGAAATATGTTACAATACAGACATCTAATTAGCAAGAGTAATTAAAAATAATCTTCTGCTTCTACCCCATTTCCTCTAGCAACTATGGCAAGCTTTGCTGACACTCCAGTAAACTTTCTGCTTGCTACAAGCAAATTTTGATCTCTATATTTTTGTAGATAACAAGACTCTGCACATCAGAATCAGTGATTGCAACATTTTGCTTTCCTTTTGTGCCAGGGGTTTCATTGTGCAATTGCTTCTTCTTATTCCTCTTGAGCACCTGTAGCATCTTCTGCCCATTCAGGTGAATTCTTTAGGCCAGGGAATCTGCTCTGCACTACTGACTTAGCACGTTTTAATAAAAACATCCTGGTAGGGCGCCTGGGTGGCTCAGTGGGTTAAAAACATCCTGGTAGCAAACTTATATTTCCGAGATTACTTTGATCATAGAATTAAGATTTATTATCAATAATGTATTTTTATTACACAATTATTAGCAGGGGAATTTATTTTTTTTTAATATTTATTTACTTATTTGACAGAGAGAGACAGCGAGAGAGGGAACACAAGTGGGGGGAGTGGGAGAGAGAGAAGCAGGCTTCCAGCAGAACAGCGAGCCCGATGTGGGGCTCGATCCCAGGACCCTGAGCCGAAGGCAGACACTCAATGACTGAGCCACCCAGGCGTGCCGAGCAGGGGAATTTATACTCAAATTTATATTATAATTTTCTACTATTAATGAATTCATTTTGTTACATTTTAAAACTATAGCAATGCATTATGGACACAAAACCCTGCTGAAATATCTGATGTCACTAAAAGTTATCTTAAATAAACATATAGCAGGATTATCTTAAACATACTAATATTTTTTAAAGGGCACTTTTGTGTTTGTATCACATTGGGATCCCATCTGCAACAGAATTAAATATGAATGCCTGAAAATATAAAAGAGTGCATGTATTTAAAAGTATCCTTTTTTCTCATAAAGCTAATAATTTTATAGGTGCATAAAACTAAAAGCAAAAGGGTAAAGGAGGAAAACAGATTTGTTCAATTTATCATTTAAAAAATCAAATTAAAAGAGAAAACTACTGGGTAACAGAGACAGACAACATGAATTTATATCACTAGCACTGCCTTCTTCCAAATACCTTTACTATCTCTTTCACTCAGGAAATAAATAATCCGCCACTCGATTTAGAATTTGGAAAGATTGATGTACACTTTTATATAAATAAGAAGTGTGACTCACACACATTTAGAGTACAGTGGTTTAAATTCAAGTTGTGGAAAATTCCAGAGGCTGTGCAGCTCTTCAGGTGGAGGACTCTGGAAAAGCAGCATTTCTGAGTCTGAGAACAAATGTAAATACCAGTTCAGTGTCTGCCTCCCCAAGGAATACCATCAGGCAGAAGGAAAGGGAGCAGCTGTCAGATGGTCACACAGCATTCCCAGTTCCCTGGAGAAGGGGAGCAGTGCCCCTTATGCTATCAGACCAAAGTTGGGGGGAATATCTCTTTATAGTCCTTTCTTGTGTAGAAAAAATTTCACAATGAACTGAGGATTTGGGAGTGAAACAGATTCAAATTATTTGAAGAAGCATTTATGAGCCTGGTCCATGATGCTACCTTCTTTTACAAATACATTAAAAACATAAAATTTAGTCTCTCCCTTTATGAACCTTTCATTTCAGAGAGAAGGTAAATCCCCATGAAACAAGTTTTCTCTTCCTAAAATGGGCAATAGAAGAAAATTATACATATATACACACACACCTATATACACATATATATTACATATACATGTAATATATGAAAAATAAATTTAGTCTGCCTTTAGATTGTTTCTTAGTTTTCAGATTTCACCTACTTGAAGCATATTGACAATGCTTTAGAAAAAGAAAACTTTATTTGCTGATTTTTTGAGAAAATGACTCATGAGAAAGTGCAAAATGTGTAATGACATCTATTTTGCTTTTATTATTGAGCAATTAAGCCAAACACGTTCTCTGTTAATCAATCAAGTGAGCACAGAAGGAGGTGATCTCAGCAAGATCCTCTTTTCCGGTCCTTCATCAGTTACTGTAAATAGGAGTCAGCTAGGATCGCAGCACTGTGTACGCAGAGAAGGCTCTCCCACTGGGCTTTTGTGTGGCTTTGCTTCCAAAGGATGAAAAAAAAAGAAAGATCCCCCTCTATGCTATAATACTGCTCTCAGTATTTGGCACTGAGTGGGCTTTCAGATTCCTGAACAACAACAACAAAAAGGGATGTTTTATTAAGAAAAGAAAATAAAAACTGGCTTTCAATTTTGTCTAAAGTGAAAAGTGAGATTATTGATTTATGAAGTAGAAAAATAATGATTCAATGTTAATAGCTGAACTATGACTCAGAAATTAGATCAAATACTACTGTCAGATACTAACTATATTCAAATGAAATTTTCACTGTGATAAACTAATACAAAATCTATTTGATAGAAACTGAATGTATACACAATAACTAGTGCTATGACAAATGGATAAAAACAATTTCTGCCAGTTAGCTTTTGTTCCACGTTAGTATTTCCCAAAATAACATTTTTAAGGGTATTTATTTCAAAGCATTGCAGAAGTCTTCACAGAAAGAAAGAGAAGGAGGTTGAGGGAGAAAGGCAGAAAGAGAGAGAGAAAAAAAGAGAGACAAGAAAAGAAGTGACTGAGAAACAAAAATTAAAGTTTTAGAATCAAACAATGTAGTCTATGAAGTTAGAGTTTTCCATCAAATAAGACAAGATTTACATTACCTGGGAACTACTGTTGATATAGTTCGACACCATAAATACTTCTCAATTTCCCGAGGACACAGTAGTATGCCTCAATTTATTTTCCCATGAGAAACCCGTCCTGGAGATGTTTGCTGGGATGTGTGCATGGCCATCCAAAGAAAAGTGTTCTGTGTTCAATAGAAATGACCTCTTCTATTTGCTTTATTTAATTCTGTATCTCAGATCTCAGGAACTGGGCTTGGCACATAGTAACTTCCCAAAAAATAGTTCAATGAATGAATCTATCAAACTTAGAAAATTATGTGTGGTAAATATCTTCTCTAGAAACATTTTAGAAACTATCTTCCTTTCTATCTATCTACGTATCTATCTCTAAAATACAAATTACATCCTTTGAACTCAAATGCCCAAGAAACATATCTTTGTTTTCTATAATGTTTCGTTCTTTTTTTTGTTAAGATTTTATTTTTTTTTAATATTTTATTTATTTATTTGACAGAGAGAGAGATCACAGGTAGGCAGAGAGGCAGGCAGAGGGAGAGGGGGAAGCAGGCTCCCTGCTGAGCAGACAGCCGGATGCGGGGCTTGATCTCAGGACCCTGCGATCATGACCTGAGCCAAAGGCAGAGGCATAACCCACTGAGCCACCTAGGTGCCCCAAGATTTTATTTATTTATTGGACAGAGAGAGAGCACAAGCAGGGGGAGCACCAGACAGAGGGAGAGGGAGAGGCAGGCTTCCCACTGAGCAGGGAGCTGATGTGGGGCTCCATCTGGGGCTCCATCCCAGGACCCTGGGATCAGGACCTGAGCCCAAGGCAGGAGCTTAACTGACTGAGCCATCCAGGTGCCCCCATAATATTTCAATTCTTAATCCCTACACAACCTAGGTGGCAAAACAATTCATGAGCTCCCATTACCTCTGAGGTGTCTCTTGTCCCTGTCCATCTACATGACCTTCATGTCCAGTGGTCTCTGCTACTTCTCTATAGTCTCTGCTCCTGATTTCCATACAGGAAGGACACAGAAGTTGCATGGAAGAGAAATGCTAATGAACTTTTCTCAAATTGTGTGTGTATATGGCAAGGCTTTAAGGGATCTGACGGAAATTACTATGGAGTCATTAATGACCTGTTCAATGACCCAGCTATCCCTTGATGATGCTATGAATTCTCCACTATGCTCAAGACTCAAAATCTTTTTTTGTATTTCCTTGCTTTGGTTAGTGCCTGGTCTGTGATTTCATCTCTCCAGATGCATCATGCTCTGCTCTAGAATTTTGACACTTAGATAAAGTGTCAAAATTTATTGAACATTCACTCATGAACAGAACATTCATTCATGAACAGAACATTCATTGCTATTGTCATCCTAAGAATCTCACTCCAGACAAAGCAAAATTATTCACCCTTCATGGTTTTTTTTGCAAACATACTATGTATGCCAAACCCCCTTCATGTTATAGTCCTTTGATTTTAAGGTTTAAACTTTGGGGAAAAAATACCAAATGCTCATGTAATTTTTCTCACTCTACATCCCATGCCTTTACTTATACCGTGTTTAAATGGAAAAAGGAAAATATAGGGATAAAATGTTTGCCACATGTCTTAGTCTGTCAGGGCTGCTATAACAAAATACCACAAATTGGGAAGCTTATAAACAATAGAAATATATTTCTCATAGTTCTGGAGGTTTAGGTCAGAGATCAGGGTGTCAGTATGATTGAGTAAAGAGTCCTGGGTTGCAGACTTCTTGCATCCTACATGGAGAACTGTTTGTGTCCCCCTCCTCTGCCCCATTCAAATGCTAAAATCCTAATTCTTATCCCCAGTGTGACGGTATTAAGAGGTGGGCCTTTGGGTGGAATTAGTGCCTTTTTGAAGAGGACCCAGGGAACTCCTGTGCCCCTTCCTCCATGTAGGATACATGTAGCATTTTAACAAAATATTTACTGGCCACATATACTAAAGGCTTAGAAAAAAGAAACTCGATAACATATTTTAATAAATATCATCCAAATCAATTTGAGCAAGCAATGCTTTTCCTTTTCTCATCTTTCACATTAACATCCTATGGTTGAGGGTTCTGTAGAATACCATTTGGGGAAAGCTTATTTAGGTACTTACAAAGATTGAAGGGTGAATATTTAGATTGAAGTATAAAGTACCACTAACTAGTTGTTATGAGGTTACTGACAGGATGTAAAAGAAATGTAAAAATGAGGATTTGTTTACTTTGGAGAAAGTGTCAAAATGATGATGGTTAACAAGTATAAAGTGAGTGACTGGACCGGGAGCAGCAAGATGGCGGAGGAGTAGGAGACCGATTATCATCGGGTCCCAGGAATTCACCCAGAGAGCTATCAAACTATTCTGAACACCTACAAATTTTACCAGAGATTGAAGAGAAGAAGAGCAGCAATTCTAGAAACCGAAAATTGACCACTTTCTGGAAGGTAGGACGTGCGGAGAAGTGAATCTGAGGCGACGGGAAGATAGACCCCGGGGGAAGGGGCCGGCTGCCGGCAAGGGAGCAAGCAGCGGAGCAAAGACTCGGAACTGTTAGAAGTCAGCTCCACTGAGGGATGTCGCCCCAGAGACCAAGCAGGGGGTGAAGGCCCTGCAGGGACAGTGTGGTCTCAGGACCCACGGGGACACAAAAAGACCAGGGGTGTCTGAGCGTGACCGAGCTCCCAGGTCTCAGAGAGAAGCCGGTGGGAGAGACGGAGCTGAGCTGAGGTGTCTCTCAGCTCGGGGTTACCTTGGGCTGTGATCTGAAGCCCAGCCGGGCCACTGATGTGTGAGCGGGGACCCCACGGTCGGCAGACCCGAAGAGACTCACCTTCCTCCTCCGGGAGCAGCAGTGCTGGAGCGGCTGCAGGATCTGCCGGGTTTGGAGATTCTAAAGGGGGCCGCGCCAGAGACAGAGACACTCAGTCACAGGCCGGGTGAGCTCGGAGCGCGGCTGGAGACCAGGAGACGGGAGGGACTGCTTTTCTCTGAGGCGCGCTGAGGACTGAGGGCCCAGGCTTTCCGCTCCTCCAGGTCTGAGACTGGGAGCCGCCATTTTCAGTCCCGTCCTCCAACAAGGTACGGAAAGCGTTCAGGGAACAAAAGCTCCTGAGAGCGAACCGAGCTGATGACTTAGCCTGGCCCCTGGCGAGGGTGGTGGGAATCCGCCTCGGGCAGAGACACTTGAGAATCACAGCAACAGGCCCCTCCCCCAGAAGACCAGGGAAAAAATAAATAAATAAATAAATAAAAACCATCCAGTCAAAGTCAAGTTCAAGACTGCTAAGCATTGCGGAACCCCAGAACTACGGAAAAGCAACGGAGACAATTCATGGCTTTTTCCCCAT
>LNAC01000010.1:6479891-6580782 GCA_002007465.1 Ailurus styani | reverse complement strand
TGCACCCGAATGTTTATAGCAGCAATGTCCACAATAGCCAAACTATGGAAAGAACCTAGATGTCCATCAACAGATGAATGGATAAAGAAGATGTGGTATATATATACAATGGAATACTATGCAGCTATCAAAAGAAACGAAATCTTGCCATTCGCAACGACATGGATGGAACTGGAGGGTATTATGCTGAGCGAAATAAGTCAATCAGAGAAAGACAATTATCATATGATCTCTCTGATATGAGGAACTTGAGGGGCAGGGTGGGGGGTTGTGGGGGGTAGGGAGGGAAAAATAATGAAACAAGATGGGATGGGGAAGGAGACAAACCATAAGAGACTTCTAATCTCATAAAACAAACTGAGGGTTACTGGGGGGTGGGAGGGTAGGGATAGGGTGGATGGGTTATGGACATTGGGGAGGGTTTGTGCTTTGGTGAATGCTGTGAAAGATGTAAGCCTGATGATTCACAGACCTGTACCCCTTGGGCAAAGAATAAAAATAAAATTAAAAAAATAAAATAAATAAATAAATAATAAAGTGAGTGACTGCAGAGAATGGAAAACAATTGCTTTTCCTCTTCACTGAGGAAAGTAAAAGCAAATTTTGAAGCAAGAATTTAATTGAAGAAAAGTGGATTGTTCAGTATAAAATGTGTAAATAGTAAAGCAGGTCACAAAAAAAAATACAGAATTTTAATTCCTGAAGAACTTTAAAAGCAAGATAGAAAGTCTCTTAACTAACAAATTCACAATTCAGCCTACATGCATGAAATAGAACAAAAAACTATGCTCGAACAACATTTTTTCTTCTTAATCCATCAAGTAGAATTAACCTACTATTCACCATCCACTCTCTTATGTTATGTTCATTTACCTTAGACTTAAGTTCTAACCTAATTTTAGAGAAAGCCTCTACCTCAGAAGGGAGCAAATCCATTTGGTCACAGAAGCATTTTTTCCCCTACCCA
The DNA here is from genome assembly GCA_002007465.1 of Ailurus styani. Classification (NCBI taxonomy): domain Eukaryota; kingdom Metazoa; phylum Chordata; class Mammalia; order Carnivora; family Ailuridae; genus Ailurus; species Ailurus styani. The sequence goes on along the minus strand of LNAC01000010.1, from coordinate 6,579,815 downwards.
AATCTAACAATCCTATTGTTCATTATTCATTTAGTTATTCATTCTTATTCATTCTTCATTTACATCATTCTTCCTGCCAAAATATTTTCCTTGAGCTACTCACACTAATTACTGATACCTGACCTCCTGAATTCTATTTTTTTTAAGAATGCTCTGATCATATTTACATCCTCTGACTTATATTATTATTGCTCTGCATAGTAGACACCTATAAAATAGTTTGACAGTTGGTTCCAAGATTTCTTGCTTTATCAAATCTGAACTGACCTCTAAGATTCTTTTCCAATTAACTTCTATGACCTCAAACCACCCTACATTCTCTCATCTAAACCTAAAATGTCTGTTTCAGCCCCAAACAAAACATGTTTTTTCCCTTTTTTTAATGCATTATTATATGCCAGTAACTCAAGCTAAGGCTCTTGTCATATTCTAATACTTAGAAAAATTGCTAGTGCAGAATAGGCTTTCAGTAAATATTTAAGAAAGGAATGAGTGACTGAATAAATAAACGAATGAATGCCAAACATAAAATTAGGGCCTCTTATAACAGAGGCTGTCCATTACGGCAACTTTTGGATCAGAATAAAGAGATCCAGTCAATAGTGTGGGGAGAATTGGAGATATGGCTAGGATGAATCTACTAATCATGGAGGTACTTTCATATTTTGAAATCTGGAAATGTAGCTGGATGTTCTTCTCTGAGGACCCTAAACTTAACTTGAAAAAACAGGAGGCAGGTGTTCTATAATGTGTAGTGTCTGGGAAGGAGCATACTGTGATGACAGAACTAGATAGGAAGGGAGGATGGGTGGTAAGTTTTTGTTTGCTTGTCCATTTGTTAATTTTTAATCCATGATGCTACAGCATTAAAATTCAGATGCAATGGAATAAGGGCCATTTACCTCATAACGAAGACTTTACTTTTGTATTTTCAATACTTGGTCTTAAAACATCACTGCTCCTGAATAGAGGATAAGCCATGATTCTTTTTTTTTTTCTTTTAAAGATTTATTTATTTATTTGAGAAAGAGAATGAGAGAGAGAGAGAGAGAGAGCTCATGAATAGGGGGTGAGGCATCTCACGCAGATTCTGCACTGAATTCAGAGCCCAACACAGGGCTCGATCTTACAACCCTGAGATCATGACCTGAGCCAAAATCAAGAGTCAGAAACTCAACCGACAGAGCTACCTTAGTGCCCCAGAGGGCAAGCCATGATTCTTACATGAATTGCTGTCTCCTATCCTTGAACATAAAACATGCCAAACACTCATACTCCTGCCATTTTTTACCTAATGATCAAAAGTGATGATTACTTTGGATGATACTTTTGCTGCTATCATAATGTGTGAAATAAAGCAGATGCTCAGAACATACGTATACCCTTTTCCTAATTGACACAGTCTTTACTTGCCTCAAAATTTACCACTATTTTTATAGTCTCTTTAATTCTTCTTAACCTCATGTACTCCTTTTCTTTTCAATGATTGATGTAAAATAGTGGAATGCTTTTTCTCTCATGAGAGATGAGTACCCAAATTACAAGAAAACTACAGATAAAAATTTGCAAAAATTATATTTGATACAGCATAGATTCTGAAATAGTAACAACAAAGTTTAATGCTTATTTTTTGGAGATTTGAACCATGAGTTGGTCACATAACACTTGAAAAATAATTATTAAAATTTATAAAATCTGTTAATAACTACCAATATTTTCCTGCAAAATATGGTTTTTAAAACTTAATTTTTTCACTTCTGTGTAGCATTTACTGAATTTTCCAAACAAAATATTCTGGAATTTTGGGTACATTTTACTATTTTATTTGGGAAAAACAAACAAACAGAAACAGTATCTGTTCTTCCACCAAGGAAAACTTTAAAAAATCATAATCAAGAATTTCACATAGTTCCAAACACTAAAAAAAATACCCAAGAAAAGTTCTGCATTTGTGTGATTCAAATATTACAATTGAAACAGAAAATTTGCTTTATTGTAGAAAATATGTTTTTTAATTAGAAAAAAAATCACATTTTTAACATGAACCAACTGAAGCTTCTATCAGGTAACTTAATAGCTAAAAATATTTCTATGTTAATACTCAGTCAAACTTTAGAAATTTGCCTTAGGACTAAAGAAATAAAAATCTGTTTTATCTGGGATAGCTACCCAAGGAGACTAATGCAAAAAATAGGATAAAAAGAAATTTAAATATTGTACAAAAGTGCTTTTGACTTAATCTTATAATCTCCCTATGGCCCCTGAATACACAAGATTGAAAAAAGTCTAAAATATGGATTTTTAATATACCCTTTGAGATAACCTGAAAGAGGCAACAAATAGCTACAGCTGATTTTACCAATCCAGGGCTAGAAATATCACCTTCTTTTATCCTAACCGTTGTCTGCAGAATAAAGAAGCCATTCATTTTGTAAAAGTCTGGCTTCATAAATGAATGGGCTAGGTGATAGGAGTTGAGGGATTCTGTGGCAGATCAATGCCTACCAATTCTTCTGCTCACATCCAGATGCTATCCATTGAATCCTATGGGTTCTCTTCCATGAGATTATCCCCTAAAATATAAATATTTATAGGAGTTTTTTTAATTTTATTTATTTATTTATTTGATTAAGAGAGAGAGAGCACAAGCATGGGGAGGGAAAAAAGGGAGAGGGAGAAACAGATTCCCTGCTAAGCAGGGAGCCCCGTCCAGGGACTCCATCCTAGGACCTGTAGCGGAAGGCAGACACTTAACCAACTGAGCCACCCAGGCACCCTAGGAGTTTTTACAATAATAATAATATTTATTATGAGCAGTGCAAATAATGATGACTATGATGACATGGCTCACACCTTTACAGTTTTTACTATGAGCTAGGCACTGTTCTAAGCACTGTACATTCATGAATTCATTTAATCATGGCAATAAATCGAGGAGGAGACACTATTAAATTCCCAACTTTACAATCACAAAAGCTGGAATACAGAGATGCTAACTTGTCCAAGGTCACAAACCTATTATTAACAAACCAGAATACATTATACAAAATCCCTTTGTGGTGTCAGGGACCACTCAGAATCACATTTCTCCTAAGGGAAGGAACATAAGGGACCACACTATAAATATACTAGGTGTCTAGGTAAGTATATATACATGAGGTTGTAAGATAGGAAATAGGAATAAAAATGGTACATCACTGACCAAGAAAATTAAAATAATTCAAGAAAAGAAAGTTTTAATGACAAGTTTTAGCTACTCTAGGGTTTTTAATTTTTTAGCCTTTATTTCTGAGAAAGCAAGAGAGCACATGAGAGCAGGAGGCGGGGTCCAGAGGGACAGTGGAGAGAGAATCCTAGGCAGACTCCACGCCCAGCATGGAGCCAGACGTGGGGCTCTATCTCACGACGCTGAGATCATGACAGGGTTTTTAACTACAGCCTTAGTTTTAAACATTTTTTAAACTGAATTTATAGAAAATGCTGTGTTGAAGAACCTCCTTTTACTCACAAACCAAAAATGAAATGTGAATGCCTTTATTCCTCCTTATTTATATTTAAAACTTAAATCTCTAACTTCTCAAAAGGTGTTTACTATATGTGTTGATCCAAATGCCTTCTAATGAGTAAATATACTTCTTATTTAACAAGTAAGCAAATATTTTTGCTGAAGCTTCTGAGAATCTTGTCAATTTGTGTCATGAATCCTTCTGACATGCTTTAGTTCTCTATCCTGCTAAAGTATAATTAACTACAAAATCTCTCCTAAATACCAGTCAATATTTCACAGATAGCTCTTCCCAGCAGCACCTTTTGAGAATTGGTTCTAAAGGGAAATTCAGGCCAAGGTCAAATTGGTTGGTCTTCTAAAATCAGTTTTTACCTTGGGCTGTTCATTTAGAAGAGATTTACAGTGACTTATCCTTCATAAATTCATTCATTTATTGTCCTTGCATTTTTATGGTCAACATCAGATGGCAATATAAAAAGGGTCAAAGACATTTTAGAAATTGAGTGATGATTTTCAAATAATAATAGCTAATACACATGAGCAGTTACCACATTCCAGGTATTAACTTTATTATAAAAGGTAGGTACTATTATCGTTGTCATTTTATGAATGAAGAATCCAATCTAAAATGATTAGCTACGTAGCCAAGTTACACAGCTGGTCAGTCGCAGAGCTGGAGTTCTAACCCACATAACCTGAGGCAGAATCCACATCTTTAACTTCTTCTACATCATGGAGATGAATAATTATGAACAATTACTTAAATGGCATCAAAAGAACTATGTCAAGTTCATTGGAAATTAAAGAAATTTAATAATGTTTTACCGTAACTCTTTAGTTCAACCCTCTTGGTTGTGGTAAATATGTCATATCAAGATAAAAAAATAATGTAAATCAGGATAAAAAAACTGGATAAAAAATTGAACACACATCAAGTTTTGTTGTGTTGTTCCTAATAACTACTAGTATTTATAACCACCACCACAACCAAGTGTAGAAAATATCCATAATGCCACGGTTGCTTTATGACCCCTTCCAGTTCATAGTCACCTCCCATAGGCAACCCTTGCTTTGATTTCTAGTATTATCAGATTAGTCTTGCCTGTTCTTAAGTTTCATATAAAAATATATCATATAGGATGCATTGTCTTGTGTCTGACTTCTTTTCCCTAACATAGTTTTTTTGAGTTTCATCTATGTTTCTTATATGTTAGTATTTCTTCCTTTTTTTTTTCTCCCCTTCTCTTCTTTTTTTTTTTTCTCTCTTTTTTCTTTTTCCCATTCTTTTTATTTCTGGGTAGTATTCCATTACATGAACATACTTCATTCTGTTTTCCTAGTTCTTCAGTGTGGGCACACAAGTGTGGCCAATCATATGTCCTCTCTCTGGATATAAAGTTAACACAAAGACACTTTCAAAATAGAGAGGTTTTTCACAGTGACATCACTGAGAGAGTGTGGGGGCAGCAAGACTCCAGTGATAGTGACAGTGGTTAGAATGGGATTCTAAACACACAATTTCAGTTGTGTGATCTTAACTATAGTTCTTGTTATAAGTTTTCATTAGTCCTGGTTCATTTTTCTAGACAACTCCAGGCTGCCATGAATTCTCAGAGTTCCTTGATATCCTTTCAATTAAATTTCTGCTTAATTATCAGAACTGCTTTCTATTGCTTACCTCCAAGAATCTTTATTGGCCAACTCATTTCCTTCAGTACTTTAAGATTACATATCCAACACCTTCATTCTGCACATCATCTGAGGTAACAAGTTTAAAAACTCTGATAATAGCGTTAGAAGTAGTTGCTGACAGAGTGGTTAAATTTCCTTGTTATTGGATCAATGATTGCTTTTAATTCAGAGAGATATTAAAGTCCAGGATCATGAATTTTCTTATGTATTTATTTACTTATTCATTCATTCATCAAAAAAATAAATAAGCACAAAGTGATGATATAGAAAAATGTTCACTGTATTTTTTGGGATAAATGTTAATATATACATGATCACATTATGTAAAAGACATGCATGCACATTTCTGTACATATATCGAGATACTGCTTTCCAAAATTGAAACAATATTTGTATAGCATAGAGATAATTATTCAAAATCATATTACTAGGTTTTTTTTCTGTTTTTCATAATGAATATAAATTGCTTGAAAATTGGGGAAATAGACTTTATAAAATTAAGTCAATGCCATGATCCTATTACAATTTTGTTCTCCTGATGTTTTAAAAAAGTAAGATATAGTTGTGTCATCATATGTAATGTAGACAAAAATCAATAGAAAGTGGCATCTTTCTAAATTCTGTCTGGAGTAAAGAAGAAGCTTCAGAGAGAAGGAAATATTGTTATTCTTCCCGGAAGAAGGTAGAGTGAAGATACATGTTTTTAGGGAACAGCATGTCGCGAGAGTATGAAATGTGTTAGAAAAAATGGGAAAAGAAAATCAGGAAAGAAAATTAGCAAATTATCCCTTAGAAAGATCACTTTCTAATCTTCTATTCCAATCTTCCAAAAAGAAATCTCAGTTTGGTTCAAAGTTCCATTAAAATATCTTAAATGATGACTCTATTGATGAATCCCCTTTTAACAAAGCAAGAACAGCTTTTGACATAAAACAGTTTCTAGGGATAATTTTCTTGATTTCAATGATTTTATTTTGATAGTTAACTTCTACTAATGACAATTGGTATTGAATACATGTTTCCTTCAAAATAAATTTCTTGAACTGTAGAGTCATTGATGTAAGATATTGATGTAAGAACAACGTTGAATAACAGCATAGGTTGGTCTGGTACAGAAATTTGTTAGAGTAAGGAAGGCACTGTGCTACTAGTTGAGGTTTGGAAGTTTAAAAAAAAGTAATTGAACAATTTGAGGTTTTGAATTGAAAAATTACTTTCCCAAATATATTTATTCAATCCAACTCCTTTAAATTAGGTCATGTATTTTAAATAAGTTTTCAGGGATGCCTGAGTGTCTCAGTCGTTTAAGTATCTGCCTTTGGCTCAGGTCATGATCCTGGGGTCCTGGAACTGAGTCCCATATTATGCTCCCTGCTCAGTGGGGAGCCTCCTTCTCCTTCTGCCGGCCACTCCCCCTGCTTGTGCCCTCGCTCTCTCACTCTCTCTCTCTCTGAAAAAGAAAGAAAGAAAAAATCTTAAAAATAAATAAATGTTTTCAGTTTTTTCCCTCATAATCATAATGATTATTGAATATGTGTGGTATAGTGGAAAAAGAAGCAGTCTTTAAGGAGGGCACGTGGTGTGATGAGCACTGGGTGTTATATACAACTAATGAATCATTGAACATTGTATCAAAAACTAAAGATGTACCAGATGTTGGCTAATTGGATTTAAATTTTAAAAAAAGCAATCACAGACTCAAGGTCTCTATTCTCTCTGAATATCTCTGAATATTTATCAAGCTTAGGTCTGTCATCTACCATGAGACCACCAATAAGTCCCTGGCCAGCTGAGAATTTCTTCCTTCCTTCAGTCTTTCCCTTTTCTTCAAAAGGATCCCTTCAAAAGCATATTGATAAATGAAGGCACTGGATCTGTTATTAATTTTCAGGCCATGTTCTGATTTGAACGAAGATTCTGTGATGGAGATGAAGCGGTTAGGAACAAGAATAAAGGGCTTTTCTTCTTCGTCTCCTTCACTCCTTCTCAACCTGAACAGTCACAATTTACATATTTTAAAGATTTTTATTCAATGAAAGTGTCCTGGAATTAAATTTGAAAGCTTTGAATTAGATTTTTCCAAAAATCTTAGCCAACTTTTAAAAAGAAGAGGATATGTTCTATTGGTTCCATGCATTTGTTCATACTATTTTCATCTATTAAAATAAAATATATTGGCTTTGTTGGTATAACCAAGGTAATGTATTATAAAACTTCAATGATGGAAACTCATGAACCATTAAAATATGTAGGTTTACTTCTTTAGAAAAAAAGGTGCTATGGGTCATCATACAACTGTTTTTCTTGTGGATATCACAATTTGTTCCTGGAAAGCATTGCAGAGCTGCCTTGTTAAATAAATTTTCCAGTAAAATCAGGGACAAATGTGTATAGTTCATACCAAAAGGTTATTTGTTTTTCTCAGATTTTTCACATAAGACACACATAAAATCTCGTTCAAAAGTCTCACCATCAGAAAAATGAAGCAATTGAAATAGATTCAGATTCATTTTACAGGTTTTTTTTAATAAAATGTAGTTTGGCGTATCTGCAGAATAAATCTACCTAAACTCAATAGCACACTTATCTCTTCCTTTCCCCAAGGCGATACTGTTGGATACTGAGTAGAGTAGCATATAGCAATTATCATCATATAAAATGTCAAAATTTAGCTTCTAAAAGGTTAGAAGACTAAACTATGAAAGAAAAAAAAAGATTTTAAAACATAGAGACACACAATGCAAAGCCATTAACCATTCATTCCTGCACACAGGAGAATTTAAAGATGCTTTAAAGAATCTGGGTGTAGATTTTACCATCATTTACGGTACATGCCTAGGGTAATAGTAAGATTTTGATTTTGATTTAACTTTCACATGAAAAATAAGACTTTGCAGATAAAACATATTTATGAAATGTAACTATTTAATAGTTTCAAATGTTTTTTAATTGACTTTATTTTAAAATAGTTTTAAAATTACAAACAAAATGAGAAAATGGTACAAAGAACTCACATATACCCATCTCACTGAGTTTCCCTACAATTACAATTTACATTAGTATGGTAGGTTTGTTGCAATTAATAAACCAATACTGATACACTACTACTATATATTTCATTCATATTTTTTTTAGTTTTTATCTAAAGTCATTTTCTGATTCAGAGTACCACGTTACATTTACTTGTTATGTTTCCTTAGGCTTTTCATGCTTATAGCAGTTTCTCAGACTTTCCTATTTCTACATGTGATTTTGTAGGATGTTGCAAGATGTCCTCTGTTGGAATTTGTTTGATGCTTTTCTGATAATCAAACTGAGGTTATGATTTATTGGGAAGAAGACCAAAGCTTTAAAGTGTCATCTTTTTCCACATCATATCAAGGGTACATACTATCAACATGATATATCACTGTTGACATTGACCTTGATTATGTCCTTGACCTTGATTATGACCTTGATTATTTCTCCACCTAAAGTCACCCTTTCCCCCCATGTTTCCATACTGTACTCTGAAAGAAAGCCAGCACACACAGATTGCACTTAAAAAGGATGAAGTGTTCAACTAAACTATATGGAATTATTTTACAAGAGAGATTTGTCCCTTCTCTTCCAATTATTTATTTACAAAATTATGTATTTATATCATATGAACTCAGTTGGTTAAGCAACTGCCTTCGGCTCAGTTCATCATCCCAGGGTCCTGGGATAGAGCCCCACATCGGGCTCCTTGCTCAGCAGGGAGCCTTCTTCTCCTTCTGCTGCTCCCCCTGCTGTGCTCTCTCTCTCTGAAAAATAAATAAAATCTTTTTGAAAAATTAAAAATATATATATTGCTAAGATCAGACATTTCTCCAAGAAGCCCTTGCTCCTTTTATTGGATAACAGTATTAGAAAACCAAGATATGTACATTGGTGTCCACACTGCTACTAGAGTGTTGATATTTCCAGGCTCTCCTAGCTGACACAGCAAGAAAATATACATGTGTATACTAATCCGTATATATACATATATCTATACATAATTTATATTCAAGTATATGTATCTATATTTAGCTGTGAGTTTATACTGTCTCCACCTATAATCCATTTATCTGTGAATCATTCTAGCCTCCTCCACTTACTTGTCGGCAAACTCACACTAAGAAACCTGGCTTCTACAACCTACCATCCAGTTACTCAGTTGCTCATTCCCAGTATATATTACACACACACACACACACACACACATCAGATATATATATATATATCAGATATATAAATCAGTATCAGAATCAACCTGTGGACCCCATAAACTGGTTTTCAACCATAGTACAATGTTTATCTGCCACTGCCTTTAATCTTACAGATTCCACTCATTTCCAAAGTTTCTCTAAGGCTGCATCTTTCTCTCCATCCCCTTTAGTGAAGCTGTTTCGTGAATTTGTAATATAGTTGACTTGTTTTGTCACATTCTGCATTCCATCCTGTGATATCTCTCTCACCTTTGAACTTCCATGTTGAAACAAGTAAATGCAAATGAGAATAAATTCCCAGTTATGACTCTTTCATGCTATGAGATTTTATAATGTGAACACAATTGAAACATTTTTTGTCTCTGATAGAGGCTTAGGGGCTTTTTGCTCTTGTTGTTGTTGTTGTCAAGGTAAATATTTGAATGGTATTGTCTTTGACCATAAACAAATCATCCCATATTTTCCCTTTCTGTACCTACTTGCTTTAAATACGCATAATATGTCATATCCATCAATATTTATACCAAGAATACATTATTTTCTCAGGTAATCAAGCTTTAAAGGAATAACACAGATGCTTTTATAGAGCTAAACTGGGTGAAGTTCAATATAACATAAATGATTTGCAATCTATGGACAAACAATTTTTTGACAACATTAGAAGTGTTCTTTATAAATTTAGGTAGATGTTGAGAAAGATGAAGAAGTCAAGATTTTCAACAAAATTTACCATTATGTCTCCCTTACAGAAACAGCTATTTGTAAAATATATATTTTGAATCAAATCCACCTTCTCTATATCCAGGCCAATGATTTCCTATATAAAATCTTTGTATAGGAAGGAAACAATGATTAAAACTGTGTTCTGTTTATCCAAAGAAAACCTGGAACATAATTGATGATGATTATTATTAAATATGTAGAATTTAGGATTAGACCAATGAAATCAAAATGTAAGAATCTGGAACCTAAATATTGCCTCAGAAACAGGGAGAAACTCTGGATTCTTTTAACAAGTAAACTCAATTTTAAAATCTCTTCAAAACAGAGAGTATTGTTATTGGTAGTTAATGCTGATTGTTTACTGTAGGAAACCTCCTTAGGAAATGTTCCTGTAGGAACCTTCCTGTAGGAAATCTCCCTAATGGACCAATTTACTAAAGCTCCATTATTATACATGAGATGTGTTATTAGGTTAACAGTAATGATGTCCAAATGCAAAATTTAAATAGTAGTAGATAAAATTCTGAAAATGTTTATCTGCTACATGGTTAGCATGAAAAGCATTAAATAGAGTGTACTAGTTGGTATTTAATTTTTAAAAATACTGGTTCACCTCTCCAAAAACATATAATAATATACAAGGGAATATTTCTATTAAAACATAATTTGAAATAAGTATAATTACTTTATTTTAGACTATCAGAAAACAATAAACCTAAATTTTGGGAAGCAGTGACATATAAAAATAACCATGGTTTTCTAAGCCTCTATTTCTTCTTTGTGTTCTAGGGGAAACCAAAGTATATTTAAGACTGATTTGTTTCATGATCTTTTAATCTTGTGCTATAGATGGGTTTCACGTAGCTATGGTAGCTAAGTTGAGAGGCACCGTTTACTTTTAGGACCCCATTGATTTTTCCACATCTGTTTTATGTGTCACAATGACTAAAGCAATACTTTGTTAGTGAAAGAGTGAAGTAAGAGCCAGAGTAAAATGTACAGTAAAATAAGATTGACCTGCAAAGAAAAGGCTGGTAGTATTCATATCAATGCCTGACACAATTCCTGGACAATTCCTGGACTACATTAGGAGTTCAATAACTACTCTTGATTGAAAAAAAAAGTACAATTAAATATATAACAAAGTACTTAATTACAGAATGTTTAAATTGGATCATATTATAAATGTAAATACACTAAGATCTAAAATGAGTGAAGGAATACATTGCTTACAATTATTTTCAAAACCAAAATTAGTAATTATGTAGTTATAATTTTTTCATATTTGGCTTCAACTAATAAAAACGTAAAGATTTGAAAATGGTTTGTGTTTGAACAAATGGATATAAATTTTTTAAAGATTTTATTTATTCATTTGACACAGAGAAAGAGATTACAAGTAGGCAGAGAGGCAGGCAGAGAGAGAGGAGAGAGGAGGAAGCAGGCCCCCCGCTGAGCAGAGAACCTGATGTGAGCCTCGATCCCAGGACCCTGGGATCATGACCTGAGCTGAAGGCAGCGGCTTTAACCCACTGAGCCACCCAGGCGCCCTGTATATAAAATTTTAAGTTAAAAAATCCAACTCTATCAACTCAAAATTCATTTTTATGTATATATTCAAAAGTTATTTTTCTGCCTAAACCTTTGAAATTATAAAAACAAAGAATTTTAGTTGAGATATGTCAAAATGTTAAAATGAAAATTATATAAACAAAACTGACATTTTGAGATTTTGAGAATTTAATTAAATCTTTTTGAATGATTTTATACAAATAAAACTAAGTTTCAGCATTCGTAGTCCATTTTGTTGTCAATATAAAGAATTACTTTTTAGGAAAGTAACACTCATCCTCTCTCTATAGACAAATTTAAGAGTAACATGAAGTAATATTGCAATTTATGCTGCAGTTGTCAGGTTCAGTTCTGTTGTACTACATTCATCCATATTACTTCCAGAACCACTAACTGAAACATAAAGGAAGCAAGAAAATGAATACCTCACACAACAGAGAAATAATGCTGATTACATAGGGCTTTCAGCTATCTAAGAACATTTTGACAAATTAATGTTTGTAATTCTCTAACTTAAAATATTCTGCTAAATATACAATTTTTATTTCTCAAGAGCACAATTCACATGTAACTTTCAAGTGCAAGTATCTTAGGGTCTGTATACAATTCATCAACTCTCTTTTTTTTACCACAGGGACTGTTGTTCCAGATGGTGGAAACCACATCCCCTAAATTATTGATTGAGATGGAATTAGAGCAAAGGCCTCAGACAATTCACAATGGACATGCAATAAAAGTGATCAATACATTTTTTTGTATTCAGCCACTTCAGCTTAACCTAGCCTATTTTGTTTAAAATACAGGAAGTTTTCTAATAGTCTAGTCATTTGAGTTTTGCTTCAATGAAACATTTATATGAATATAAAAAATATGATTGTGTACTTACTGTCATTTTTGATTGATGGTCCTGCCAAATAAAACAGAGAAGATTAAAATTATGTCATATTTGTAAGTATACATATCAATTTTTTCCAATAAAGATTTAGTTTTATTGAATTTAGGAAAGCATATAACAAAGCCTCATTCCTATAGGGCTCCAGGTTATCTTTGTTTTTGTGTGTGTTAAGTGTGTGTATGTTTGTATTTTTCCTAAACAGCCAAATTTTCTTTTTCTTTTCCAAGTTTTTATAAATTCCAGTTAGTTAACATTCAGTGTAGTATTAGTTTCTGATGTAAAGTGTAGTGATTCATCACTTACATACAGTACCCAGTCTAAAGACCCAAATTATCAAAAACAGATTTTAATTGTATTTACATGGAACATATTAAATTATGATCATTTTCTCACATGTCAAAAAACTTCTGGAAGCAATTATAACTCCTCAGATTATGACTTCTTAAAATGCTAATATTAACAAGGATAAAGAATGGAATGAAACACAGAACTACTTGTATACTACAGTCTAAATTGATGATTTCAGGTTCCTATATGCATTCTAGACCACAGATGATCAATGTAGTGAGAATCCCAATGGGTTCTCATGATTTACGAAGTTTATGGATGGATATTCTATAATACTAATCAAAAATGTTGTCTTATAAACCCCATATAATAATTTTATTGATAAGATACACTAAAAATATACTAATGACCTGGGTGGGTCAGTTGGTTGAGTGACTGACTCTTGATTTCAGCTCAGGTCATAATCTCAGGGTCCTGGATTCAAGCCTTTCAGAGGGTTCCATGCTCAGCAAGGAGTCTACTTGAGATTCTCTCTCTCTCCCTCTCCCCTTACCTCTTCTCACATATGCATGCTCACTCTCTTTCTCTCTCTCTCTCTGAAATAAATCTTTAAGAAAAAAAAGACATACTAAAAAAAATAATAATTCTTAACTGCCTTCGTTTTTAGAATATTCTGTTTCCATAGTTGGGGAACACAGCACAACGTTGAAAAAGGCAGAATCTGCACTTTGTGTGGCATAGATACAGATTTGATTTCAAGCTCTTCCAATGTACTGATTGTGTAGTCTGAGAGACATGAAGAAACATCTTTGAGTCCGTCTCCTATCTGAAAATGGAAATATAAATGTGGTGTTTGTCCTACAATTGATTCACATACCTAGCATGAATATAAAAGAGACAATGCACTTAAAATATTCAGTATTTAAACCAAATATGCAACACATACTAGCTAATATTATTTTTAGTAATTGTAGTCATAAAAGTAATAGTTGATGATGATGCAACCACAAAGACAAAATGTTTTTCATTATTTAAAAAGGTAAATAAAAGTGATATACAATTGATGAAAAAAACACAAAACCATCTAGCTCAAAATTAGTTGAAAATTACATGATAAATAATAAAATTATGAATCTGCTAACAAAAGATTAGAAATTATTCCAAAAATTCCATTATATTCTCTGTGATCAAATGTTAATATGTATATTTTAGTTTGGGATGTTCATTTCTTTCCATATTGGTCAAAAAGAATATATAAAACAAGTCTAAAAGTACAGAGTCAGTATCCTAAAGTCCAACTTGAAATTAAGACAGGAATTTTAGATCCTTATGATATCTGTCATGGCGGTACTGTTCCATAAGCTCAAGTTTCCTGTTTGCAAGGAATGAGACTAATTCATAATCAAATATTTATTGAGTTTACTCTTTCCCCAGAGTTCTTCAAAATGAATATTTCTCAGCAATCAAACTGAATTTCTTTTTTCTTTCTTCAGCTTAAAGGAATAATCACCAGTGTACAAAAGACTAGATTATAAATGCTCTTGAGCACACACAGACCCCCCTCCCACACACACATATTTCTGTAGTTAACAACATTACAGTTTTCTTAATACCAAAATAGGTACTTTCTCCAAATATCTTTCCTTGCACTGAAATATTAATTCTTCTATAGCAAAAATTTTACATGGAATGCCATTTTATAGATCTGGAGATTTTCCAGAGTTGATTCTTTGTGAAAAAACAAAATGCTTTCATGGCATCTTCCAAAGATTTGTAAATACAAAATTAAATGGAATTGTCTCCTTAACATTTTATGATTTTTCAGAACTTTCCACTTGAACTTTGTTATGTACTTACATGAATGTGTGTGTGTGTGTGTGTTTTAATTTATGGCACAGTGGGCAAAAGAGAGGTGCCAAAGATTTAAAAAATACATAATCTAAAAATTAACATGTCATTTGTCATTTTAAAATATGTGCCTTGGAGGTGTGCCTGGGTGGCTCAGCTGGTGAAACATCTGACTCCTGATCTCCGCCTAGGTCTCAGTCTCAGGGTTGTGAGTTCAAACCCCATGTTAGTCTCCATGCTGAGTGTGGAGTCCACTTAAAAAAAAAAATTTAGAATGTGTGCTTTGGAGCCACTGAAGTTTGGGTTTAGCATCTCAATCTATTTGACAATACCTGATAGGACTTTTTTGACAAATCTTTTTATAATATAACTTGTAGTCTCTCAGATAATATAAAATACTTGGCAATATAAAAATATTCAACAAAAAAAACAGTATATTTTAATGATAATTATTTTAAAGTTCAAGTTTAAGAGCAGCAATTATTTAAAGGAATTAGTCCCCTTCATATGTTCCCAAAGTCACTTAATTCAATAATTCACCAACTCGGTAAGCTGATCTCACTTAATTGATGTAATCTGGAAATTTTTTTCTTGAGTTTGAGATTCTAAAAACAGTTTTATACCATTCTCTGATGATTTAAAAAATCCATGTTTTCAGGAAGAGTATCTTTCACATTTTCTGGTTATTTGGTTATTGGAGCAATTGATATTAACGGGCATAAAGACACTGTAAAAATGCATTACTTCTGTTGGGCACCAAGAGCAGTACCAAATAGTACAAAGGTCAAATAGATTGTACTATATAACTGGAATCTAACATAGAGATACATAGAAATAATGTACCATTTCTTCTTGCCTCCTTTGATCTCCTGGTCTCTGGATCCTTCATGTATAGCTCTACAATGAATGGTTCCTGATTTTTCTTTATAACTAACTCCCTTGGAATCAACTTTCTACCTTATATGTACACAGATATGCTGAAAATTTAACTTCCCCATTGCATTTGAGGTCAAGTGGTGTGTACAGGTTTGTTAGGAAACTGAGTCTCAGAATTTCTTATACTGCCACTCCCCTTCCTTTAGATTGTACATTACCCAAAGGACTTGTTCCACTAATGATACCATTGAATGTATTTATTACAATTTCAGTGTTGCCCTACTCAAAGACCTAATGTAGCAGAATCCATTAGAAGGAATAAGACAGGGCACCTAGGTGGCTCAGTGGGTTAAAGCCTCTGCCTTCAGCTCAGGTCATGATCTCAGGGTCCTGGGATCAAGGCCCGCATCGGGCTCCCTGCTCGGCGGGGAGCCTGCTTCCTCCTCTCTCTCTGCCTGTCTCTCTGCCTACTTGTGATCTGATCTCTCTCTCTCTCTCTGTGTCAAATAAATAAATAAAATCTTTAAAAAAAAAAAAAGAAAGAATAAGACACATCCAAACTCTTGGATATTTAAGGACACAAATTAAGAATGATTAGCATGATTAGATTGTTTCCACTTCTGATAATTCCTTAGGTTAGTTCATAACTTCATCATAACTGCAAATTAAAAAATTTAAAATCATATTGAACTATTTATTCTCTTTCCATTTATATCCAATCAGTTAACATTTCATTCTATCTCCCCAGAATTTCTCGTAATTGTCCTGCCCCTGTTCAATCCCACCACAATTTCCTTAGTTCAGACCTTTTACTATTTCTCATCTATAGTCTTTAATTACTCTTACTCCATTCCCCACTACCCACAGGAAATCAACATTACCATACATATTTTAACTTGATGACATAGTTAAATCCTAGTCATTCTTGAAAAATTAGCTTAAATGTGACTCTCCTAATCTCTGCCTCTTCCTTTGTAATTTCATAGTATTTTACACTTATCATATTTTAATACTTTATTTTCATAACTGTATTTTCCACTAGATTATGATCTCATCAATGACAGAGACTGCATTATGTTATTCCATATCCTTGATCCCAAATAATACTTGTTAAAAAAAAGTATGTAACATTTGCATAATTATGGGTCCAGTTCATAGCAAGACCTGATGATAAATAGTCTGCCCCAATCTTCTCATGATATGCATTTACTATAAATTCATATATTCTAGTTTTGAATCCAAAAATAGTCAACATAATTAAATTGATAGAAGAGCTGGTATTTAAATGTTGAGAGTTCTGATTCAGGAGGTAACTGTAAGCTCCTGAAGTTTGAGAAGGTTCAATGCCTATTCTCCTGTGTTTTCCCATCACAACTAATTTAAATGCAATAAAAATGTCTGCTTGGTTGTTTACAAGCAATTGGGGGCTTGAATTCCTCCATCCAGGGCCACTAGGGACTCTAGATAAAGTACTAGAATAAACAATTTAATGAATAAATAATTAACACACAATTAAAAAGTTATTAAAACAGACTGGCATTAGCTATCTGTGTATTGAAGGTCTCACAGGTCTCCCGTAGATTAGCATTTAATACTTCTGCCTCTATTATTAATCTTGGTTAATGGCACTTTAGTCTTAAGTAAGAGAATTTTTATATTATTATATCTCCTAAGATCAAAAGGTATACAAAGCTATGCAACCCAAATTGCCCAATTTTTGTGTATAGATTTTTGAGAGCAATATAGCTGAATTATATTTAAGTTTATTTTAAAAATGATTTCTAGATGAAACACTACTAATCATTGTAAGTACAGTATTCTCATAAAACAATTTGCAGCTGGCCCTTGAGCTGTGATTAGCTTATTGTCCCAGGAAGTCTGGAATATAGTGAGCAAATTAGATGATTCTAATGCTAACCTCTTTAATTTCTTACATAACTTCTTAATAAAATAGTTATAGAGGCTTCTCTCATAACTGTGCTATTTCTATGCTACTGTGATAAGCTTAGGAATATCCCAAGTACTCGTCCAGATTTCATCACCTGTTCCTGTTCCTTTAATCATATGATACTCTGCTTAAAGATAGTTTTAGACTTTCCAAGGCCCTTAAAGAAATTATTTAGGAATAACTATTTAGATGTTCTGGATCTTCCACTAATATGCCTGTGTGAATGGGGGTTTAGAAGAAAGGAGAAGAAGCAGGTAGCATCTGCTAACAAGGTGGCCTGTGCTTGCACAGATGTTGGCTGTATGATTACAACATGTGGTATACAGTTAGAAAATGGCAAGAGGTAATAAAAAAAAAAAAAGCACCATACTTAGGGGAAAGAAAATGGGTTCTGACTAATATAATTAGGTTGAAATTCCAGCACTGCAACTGATAGCTGTTAGATCTTGATAAATAAACTCCCATATTAAGTTTACTCATGTAGAAAAAGGGATAACATGTAACTCACAGCATTGCTGTGAAGACTAAATGAAAGTATATGAGGTCACCAGAACAATGTCTAGTGCATTATTTGTGTTCAATAAATATTCCTTACTTAATTCTAAAAAGGAAGAAACAAAGAAAGAAAGAAAAAGAAAGGAAGAAAGAAAATCAAGTCAATATTTATTAATTTTTTAAAAGACCGTCAGATAACTCTTAGAAAATTCTTCAAAAGTTCACATTGGTTTATTAAAATATGCATGAAGGTGGATGCTTACAACTGTTAGGTACAGATGTGTAGATGCTCTGATGAATTCCCTATAGAAATTTTTATTCATAAAATGCAACAAATAACTTATGAAAGGTATTCCTTCTTTCATAAAAGTTCATTTTTTAAAGTTTTCATTTTAAAATTTCATTTTGAAAAAGTTTTTGTTTTCCTTTTTCCATTCTGCACTTACATATGCTAATCATGGAGGGATCTGGGTAGTTTAACAGTAAGAGGAAGCAGATTTGCCCATTCATATGCTAATAGTTAGTTCTATAGATATGCAAGGTATCAAAGTGAATGTGAACAAGTAGGCAATTTTATTCAGCTCCGCTGAGTTACCTAAGCAGATAAAGTAAAAAAATGAACCTGTTTTTATATTACTATTACAGCTGTTATTGCTTTTCTTAAATTAGGACTATTGTTATTGTTTTAATTTAATTAGGGAAATTAATCAAGTGAATCCTTTGCTGGAGTAGGGAAAATTAAGCAGAATGATTTTGCTGAGGTTGAAAGGGATTAATAGTCAGAAAGTCTGATGCAGCAGGAATTTCCAAGATAGTATACCAGAGAGTAGGAAGCTATATAGAAGAAAGACGACTAGGAACCTGTTTAGGTGTACCATGGATTGTAGCTGCATAATAGGTATATATAGTGTAAGACTCAATTAGACCAAAAAAAGAATAAATATCAAGGAGCTATATGCTGAAAAACTTCTGGAACTTGCCAGAAATTTAAGAGATGTTCAAGTTAGAATCTGAGATCAAATTGTGCATATTGAGCACCCAGCTTTCAGCAGACTCCCATTTTATATCCTAGGAGTATAACTAAGACAGCCCTGAAGTTTAATCCAAATATTAAAATGTATTAGTAAGACATGAAAAAACTCAAGCTGAGCCACAAATAATTTTACTGCTGATTAGAACAAAACTAATCATTCTTAAAGGAAAACAACAAATCAAGATACTCAAAACAATAAAATTCATAACAAATTTTGTTTTGATCAAAAACAAAATCAGTATATATATATATATAAGGTAATTATCACACATGGTTTTAAAAACAGCTGTGATAAATACATACAGAAATTTTTTTAAATGTACATAATAAAGAAAAAAGATTATAAGAAAGGAAACAAATGGAATTTCCAGATTATAAGATTCTGAAATGAAACATAGTACTGAATGGGTAGAGTAACAGATTAGACACTATAAACAAAAAATATCAAGAACTAGAGCTTAAAGACAGATCATTAGAAATATCCAAAATGAAACTTAGCTAATAGAAAGTCTAAAAATCAATAGAAATTCAGTGATCTAAAGGAAAATAAGTACCTTAACATATGCACAATTGGATTCTGGGGCAAGGTAAGGGAGAATAAAATATTTGAAAAAATAACAAACAAATATTTTCTAATTTTAAGAGAAATATAAGTCCATAGATCCAAGAAACTCAGCAAAATCAGAGTAGGATAAAAATAAAGAAAATAACCTCAAGAAGTCATTGATAAAAATTCTGGAAAGAGCACCTTGATAGCAGTCAACAAAGAAAAATACACATGTATGGGGAAACAAATATAAAAACAATGGCTGATTTCTTATTGGAAACAATGCAAGTCAGAAAACAAAAGGATAAACTATTAATTGAGCTAAAAACAAAAAACATAACAAAAACCTCTTAAATTGGAAGGGAAGTTTATATTCAGAAAGTGTTTTTATTTTGCCTTTGTTTTTATTTTTCTGAAAAATGTTGAGAAATTTCACAATATGAGAAATATTAAAAGATATTCTACAATCTAAAAGAAAATGATTCCACTTAGAAACCCAAATCTTAAGAAATTAAGAATAAAAAATTATTTTTCCTTTAAAACTTGCTTCAAAACATACTTGACCCTTGAAAGCAAAACCATACCATTGTACAGTAAGATTTATAAGTAAAATAAATCACATGACCTTAACAGTATGGGGGAGCAGAAATATATTTTGTAATGTTTTTATTATTTATTATTGTTGCTTTTGTTATTTGATCAATGGAACAGAATAAAGAACCCAGAAATAAACCCCTCAGCACATGGTCAATTAATTTACAACGAAGAAGCCAAGAATATACAGTGGGAAAAAAAATAGCCTCCTCAATAAATGGTGTTGGGAAAAATGGACAGCCACTTGCAAAAGAATGAAACTGGGCCACTATCTAATATCATTTACAAAAAAATCAACTCAAAATGAATTAGAGACTTGAAAGAACCTCAGACCTGAAGCCATAAAACTCCTAGAATAAAACTTCGACAGTAGGGCGCCTGGGTGGCTCAGTGGGTTAAAGCCTCTGCCCTCGGCTCAGGTCATGATCTCAGGGTCCTGGCATCGAGGCCCGCATCGGGCTCCCTGCTCAGCGGAGAGCCTGCTTCCTCCTCTCTCTCTGCCTGCCTCTCTGCCTGCCTCTCTGCCTACTCGTGATCTTATCTCTCTCTCTGTCAAATAAATAAATAAAATATTTTTAAAAATAATAATAAAAAAAATAAAACTTCGACAGTAAAACATTTGATAATGGTTTTCACAATGATTTTTTTAATTTGGCACCAAAAGCAAGGGCAGCAGAAACAAAAATTATCAAGTGGGACTACATCAAACTCAAAAGCTTCTGCATTTAAGAGAAATCATCAACAAACTGAAAAGGGAGCCTATGGAAGGGGAGAAAACAGTTATAAATTATTTATCTCATAAGGGGTAACATTCAAAATATATAAAGGATTCATATAACTCAATAGTTAAAAAACAAACAATTTAATGGTTATGTTAAATTTTAGGTAAATTAGTACAATGGTACTATTGTGCTATTTGAAAGTACATGTGATAAGTTAAAAATATATATTATAGCCCTGGATAAAACCTCAGAATAAGATAGGAAAGGAGGGGAGAGGAGAGGTGAGGAGAGAGGAAGGAAAAGAAAAAGGACAAAAAAAGGAAAAGAAAAAAGTAAAGAAGGAAGGGAGGAAAAAAAGAAAGCTAATAAACAAATAGGGGAGTAAAAATAAATGCTAAAACTTAATTCAAAAGAATTCAGGGGAAAAAAGAAGAGAAAATGGAAACTTACAATTAAAATCACAATCCCTCCAGTTTTGTTTTGTGTGTGTGCCTGTGTGTGCACGTGTTTAAGACATCAGGATGATTCCAAAGTATTTCAGGAAAAGGAAAAGAAAATAAATATAAGAAAAGAAGAAACAATTTAAAAAAATCAAAGTCAGAAGAATGTTTGTACTATTATTTCAAGATGTACCATACAGCTATACTAGATTGGTAGACAAAATGATAGCCCCTCAAAGATGTTCATAATCCCTGGAACCTGCGAACGTGTTACCTCACATGGCAGAGATGAGTTAAGGTTGCAGAATGAATTAAGTTTACTAATCAGCTGATCACATGGATTCTTATAAGTTGAAAAGAAAGGCAGGAGAGAGAGGAGCAGAGAGATGGTAGCATAAAAATTCGGCTTCCTCTGTGGAGCTCTTCTATTAGGAAACGTATTACAAGGTAAAATCCATTATCTTTGGATTTAAAGAGACCTGAGTTCGAATTTTGCCACTGTTTTCTATTGAATAAGTGAACACTAAAATTGCAGGAGTCTCAGTTTTTTCATCTACAAAATTTGAATAATGATGATATAGGCAAGTTCTGACTGAATTAAGTCACATTGCAGGACATCAAGGACACCAAATTAGAACAAAACTCTCTACCTATTCTCTTTCAATAACCTGGGTTGGAAAATAATGTCAACTTTTGTGTGTGTGTGATTTTTTTTAATGGAATAGAGATTAAATAATCAGATATCTAGGAGACTTAAAGATGTCAAGCCTCCATCATTTATGCCTTAGAAAGAAACAGAAAAGTGAGGCTCAGAGTTCTTTTACAGACCTATTGTTTCTCCAGAACTAAAAATATAACAAAACAAAACAGAGCTTAAGTAATATGTTCTCTTGGTTGAGAGGTACCTTTCACTTTGGAAGGAAAGTGGTGCCAGGATATGTCTCAGGAAAAGAGGCAGCAATTGGAAATGGTCTGTCACACTTGACTAAAGTTTAGACTTTCAGGAAGATGAATAAAAAACAACAAAACAAAACCAGCATACTGTCTTTGCTTGCCAGTATAAGAAAGCAAGTAGGGACTATAGGGAAAGGACCAGCCAGGAAGCAAGACTGCATACTTCACTTGGAAGGTCTCATCAGGAAATTGAATGCATTGGTAGAGAGATGTAGAGTCATTAAAGCAGAAAGGAAATCGAGTAATAACATATATGAAGACACAGTGCCTAACTAGCTGCATAATAAATATGACTTCCTTCCCTCTCTCCATCCTACTTGTCCTTAATCATCACTGCAACTACCAAGAATCTAAATTGGGGGGAGAGATGACTGGGACAGAAGGAAGCTACACTATAGCTTCTTTTTAAAAATTTTTAAAATTTATTTTATTTTTATTTATTTAAAATAAATTAACATCTAGTGTATTACTAGTTTCAGACATAGAGTTTAGTGATTCATCAGTCGCATATAACAGCCAGTGCTCATTACATCAAGTGCCCTCCTTAATGCCCATCACCCAGCTATCCCCCAACCCCCCACCCACCTCCCCTCTAGCAACCCTCAGTTTGTTTTCTCTCTCCTAATACATAAGTGAGAATTCTGAGTAATCAATTGCATTTTGGCTGCTCATCTGCTTTGGGGCAGTGCTGTCAAAGCAGGAATTAGAAGCTGAAGTCCATGGTTTGCAAAGATGGGAAAAATAAAAACATTTCAACTGAGATTTAAGGAGAAGAGCTCCTAGAGGAAGACTTTCTTTCATGGTGGATCCCCACAGGTTCTCAGTAATAAGTCACCGACAGAGCTCAGGAAGTCTTCCTGCTCTATTTCCAACCCCACCATAATTCCAGTTCAGTGAATTCAGTTAGGGGTAGAAATGATTTTGAGATCACACTTGTCTTCAAAATATTTCAAAATACTGGTCAAAGAGGCTAACCCCTGGGAGAAGGTTTTTGTTTTTTCTTCTCCCCTTCACTTCACTGTGTTTACCTGGTACTAAAATGCAAACAAATTGTGGAGATAAAGCTTCAAACATGTAAGTACATTTATTTTTATTTAAAAGAAATTAGATATTGTTGCTATCAGAGAAATAGGAAGAATTCTGCATTTGTGTTGCTGAACTTTTAGAAAGACTGTAGTATCACTTCCAAAACCACAGTGCAACATAAATAATATTCTGCTGTATTTACCTATTTTGTCTAACATAACTTACAAAGTGCATGGAACAAATGATGCCATATTTCTGTAAATTTGCTAATGTCACCTAAAGTACATAGCTGTTCTGTTTCAAGGGAAAAAAAATCACTCCTTATCCAAAATTTTATTAAAACCTAATTATACAAGAGATTATATAGAAAATTATTTTGTTTTGCTACTTTATAGTTAAGTACATGTACTAAAAATTGACTCAAACCACACTCTCCACAAAGATTATCTCTGAATCCTGTACATATGTTAAGGGCTGCTTATCAGAAGGAAGCAATTATGTCATTTACCTTTGTAATTTTTTTTGCCATATGCTTTATTAGGAAGGCGTAATTACACATTCAAATGGCATAAAAGAATTGTTATGAATATAAGTAAAGGTAATATAATCATGAAATTTGATATTTTTAAAATTCAATTATAATTTAGCCATAGTATTCATTCGATTTTATATGAATTCTCTTAGATTTAACTCCATTTAACTGTAAGCACTTCATATAATAGTAATCAATGTTTTCCTTATGGTTGCACATAAATCGATTTGTGATTTTGGTTGATTTTATTTTGAAACATTAATGCTAATCACACTATCCAGAAATAATGATAAATAGTATCTTGATATTTATTTGAAATAGTACCTTGATTTTTATTTGCTCCTACAGCAGGAGGAGCAGCAGAAGAAGAGGGAGAAGCCGACTCCCCGCTGAACAGGGAGCCAATGCAGGGCTGGATCCCAGCACCCTGAAATCATGACTTGAGCCAAAGGCAGACCCTTAACCTACTGAGCCATCCAGGCGCCCCTGGGGCCAGCTGTCCCAATAGCAAAATTGGATCCCAGCTGCATTGAAGTGCAAACCTTGGAGCCATTTGCAAAATCTGAATATCTGCAACAAGTTCTAGTGGAATGGAATTCAAGAAAAAATAGGTAAAAATAGAAGAGGAAGAACAAAAAAATAACATTCTCAAGACATTGCTGCTTAGGAAAAGAAGGAAGGGAGATTGCAATGTGCAGAAGGAAATGTGGAAAAAGTTAGTATTTCCATAGTTCAAACTGACTCCTGTTCCTTTTTTCTTCTGTGCCTGACAGAGTAAATGTTCAATAAATAAATTAACTATGTTGACTTGAACCCAGGGAAGACTAGCTTAGCAGGTATTTAGCCCATCATCTAGTAGTTATGGCTGAGGAAAGCTTGGGAGACAACATAAACTAGATGAAGGGGAATAAGCAATGTCAGTAATCCTCCCCATAGAGAAGGTTGTTGCACTGGAGAATCCACTTGTGAAAAAAATGCTCTTAAGCTAGAGCATGGAGACGCCCGTTTTATATATGTGTTCAGTAATTGAATTTAGTGGACAACATTAATGTTTGTGTTTTGTTGACTTATCTATTAACAGATTCACTCTTTCTTTTCTCTTTCTCAGATATAGGTAGAAAATAAGACAAAACAAAGAACACTAAAAAAAGTTTCATTCAAGATTCAGATTTATTTGCAACATCAAGCTTAAGTTCAGAATTTGGGATGGAGAACTCTGAATGAGCATTGTCATTTATATACAAATGAAAATTATTTTTTTTTCTGAAATTCGTACATGTAACCTGCTTCTACCATGAACTATGAAGCAGAATCGAGATAGTGTATAATTCTGAGAAGTTCTTTGATTTTGACACTTCTTACATTCTAGTTTGCTTTTTATTTATTTTATTATCTTATTTTTTTGTTCCTTTGTTAAATATTTACTCGCTGATTAATTATGACACCAAGTGAACTCCTTGTAGAATTTATTGGTTTCTTTCCAGGTTAAAAGTGACACAGCAAGATCGAACCCCGTATCTTACTTAATATACTGAAGAAATTATTTGCTTTTATATAATGTGTACTGCTGCCCAGCTCATGACTGATTATCTTTCCAGAGTGCCTATGAAATTATTTTTAAAGATTCAAAAGAAAATCTCACCTTGTTATACCCTGTACCCTGTTTATTTAATTTTCAATTTTTATTTTTTTTTAAAGATCTTATTTATTTTTTTTGACAGAGACACAGCGAGAGAGGGAACACAAGCGGGGGAATGAGAGAGGGAGAAGCAGGCTTCCCGCCCAGCAGGGAGCCCAATGAAGGGCTCGACCCCAGCACCCTGGGATCATGACCTGAGCCGAAGGCAGATGCTTAACAACTAAGCCACTCAGGTGCTCTCTGCACCCTTTATAAACAAAGATTTTGCAGTGTATCTGGGAGAATACTTAAGTTTGGCCTATGAGCTGTTCTTCCTTTTTTTTTCTCCAGGTTCTGATCACGTATAAGTCTCTCTCTCTCTCTCCATATTTTTATCTGGTTAGATTTTTAACTTGATTTTTATATAAAAGTAGAATATAATAGCACTCACTGCTTCTGAAAACAGGGAACAGAATAAATTTGTTCTGTATGCCTGTGACGGACTATATACCACAACTAAGTCATGTGGGCTTTGCTAAAAATCTTGCAGCAGGGAATATCTAAGAGTTAACAAAAGAATATAAAGTTAAATTTATTGTTGTAGAGAACAGAACTAGGACCAAGGTTTGGAAAATAGAGTTAATAAATTTCCACTCAACATAAGGAAGAACTTTTTAGCAATGAAAGCTATCGAAGCATAGAAAAGGCTGCATCTCAAGTAGTCAGTTCCCTGTCATTGGAATTATTCGAGCAGAAGCCAGATATATGACTATCATTTGGGGATGGTATGCATGTGGTGAGAAGTGAGATTATGTGACCTTTAAGGTTCCTTCAAACCCTGCTATGATTATAAGTAGATGCCTTATTGAAAATAGCTTAGCATACACATGGTGATGCTAAAATATCAACATCATCAGATTCAGCCAGAGAAATAATAAATTGAAGATATCTTTGTGATAGGGGAAAACAAGTATATTTTCTAAAATCTAGTAGCAATGAGTTCCAGGGTAAAACACTGCCATGAATCAGTACTTGGCATGAAGGAGACACAATGATTTAGTACTTCGGCCTCAGTCCATATGGAGTTACTTATCAAATGGCAGCAATTTCTGTAAAGCATGCTAGACTGAATCTGCTGCCCACTACACAAACACCATGTAATGTCACTGTCAATTGCAGAGTACTTGCTTCTACGTGTAACAGAAAGTTAGCGACCTTACCTGCTATCACTGTTTTGATTGTAGGGTCTAGCTAAACTCAGCTTCAGTTTTTCAGATTAATATTAGGATTAAATCATTAAAAATGGAAGTTTAAATAGTAGTATATTGACCCTTTATCAGACAGGGTAAACAGTTTTCTAGGATGGATCTAAAATGGAAGGGATGTGGACTTTCAAAGCTGTACTACATCCTTGTCCACCCAGGTCGCTCCTCTGAGAGGCTAACCTGTATGTGGATAGGCCAATGAGCTTTCTTGCTTCTGACTTCCAGATGAAATCTGACAGTGGGGGAACTAGTGGGCATATAGAGGGAAGAAATAGAAAAAAGCCAAAGTAATGATTACCCTAGCTTCTTCCCCCAAGGTCGGCTTCACTTGCTTGAGTACATGACCTAGATTCCTAGCTTCTGTAAGGTGACCCTCTCCTTAGCCTCTTTGTCTCTGGTTGCAGACAAACTTCTTTCTCCTCTCCCTTTCTGGGCCTAGAAAAGAAAGAGTAGCCACACCATTACTGTTACTAGCTTTAGGACAATGTTACCCTTATACTCTGTGTACGTCTTTATAATTTCTTTATTAAACTCTCTGCTGATACCCACCTGTAGCTTGCTCCTTGTTTCCCTCCAGGCTGATGCTCTCGGTGACTTGTTCCCTGTACTACAAATAAAAATCTCTAAATACTAGATTGGCTTTTATAAGAAGTATTAACAGTTTGGGATACGTTCCTACAACCCGAAGGCACGAAGTTGATTGATCACTCTGTATTCGTTGTACAATCACATAGTGGGTGTATGTGTGTATTATTTTCAGTTATGGCCAATATGGTCGATTTTCATATTTTTCTTTAGACTATCTAAAAATATAATTTTCTCCAAGAGTATTTGATAAACTATCTAAACACTTTGAACCTAGCATAAAAAATGCAAAATAGATGTTAATGTTACTTGTTTATTATACTCTATATTGAGTTAGATAGTGTCTCTGATATTCAAGTTCTTCCTGGAACCTCAGAATGTGACCTTATTGAAAATAGGGTCATTGTAATTAGCTAGATTAAGATAAAGTCATGCTGAAATAGGGTAAGTTCTAAATCTAGTACTACTGTTATCCCTATACTAGAGGAGAGGAAACACAGAGACACATACACAGGGAAAGGTGATGTGCCAACAGAGAAGCGAAAGCTGTGTGAAGACAGGGCAGAAACTGGAGTCACACAGGTACAAGCTGATGAATCCCAAGGATGGTCAGAATCCACCAGAAGCTAGAAACGGGCCAAAATGTTCCTCTCTTAGAGCCTCTATGGAGAGTATGGTCCTGCTGACAGTTTGATTCAAATTTCTATCCCCCAAAACTGTGAAAGAATACATTTCTATTGTTTGAGCCACCCAGTGTATGTGTGTGGTACTTTGTTATGGCAACCCTAGGAAACGAACACACATGCCTATTTAATATAAATATTACCTTATTTGCTTCTCAAAAAAAAATCTCATTTAAAAGAAATCTGTAGTATTGAATTTATACATTAAATTGTGCTTTCAAAATTATGTATATTATCTACAAAAGGAAAATAAATTATTCTTTTACATAAATTATTTTTCATTTTTTAAATTCAGATTGATAATCATTTGACACTGGTAAAATTTCATTCTGGTAAAATATCTCATATTTACACATGTGCAAAAAACTCACATTTAGGAATATATGTATTTAAAATCCAAATTACATTCCTTATATACATAAAAAAAGCCTGACTATAGCTCAAGTTATTAAGAAGAGTGTTTTATAAGCTACTTTGTGTAAAAACATGTAATTGTTCTACCTATTTCAAAATTAAGGACAATATTTAAATAACATTGAGTGGAAATAAATTACATCTTTTTTATTTAGTCTAGTTTAATTTACATTAACATTTTAAGCTTATTTCATCATTTCAATGAGCAATAACAGAATATTTAAAACTCGTAGCCAGCACCATTTAAAGAAAAGGGCTTTAGTTCAATCAGAAAAATTCTTTGAAAACAAGGGCTTTTTTTGGTTGCTTTAAATATTAATTCCTACTGAAGCCATAGATGTTTGACATTAATTTTATGGCAATAATGTTATTCTGCACTCAACTCTTCTTCTGTATCAGGTGTATAGAAATGAATAACAACAACAAAACAGATGTCATTATTTGACACGAAATAGCAGAGTAGCCAGAAATTCTTTATTAAGTCTGTGTGAGGAATAAAAAAGGGAGCAAATAGACCTGTGGTTATATTAAAATATATTTACTGAGTATTTGGATACAAATACCAATTACATAATTTATCTAGCTAGTCATCTCAATTGGGGACTATGTAATCCTAAAGAAATCAAGGTCATTGTATGAGTCAGTTAACTTCTCTTTACTATTTATATTTCAATATATGCATTTGTTTTAAAAAGCACAAGTAAAGAAGATCTATTAAAAAAAAAGATAAGCAAAGAAATCCACCAAAACTCCTAGAAAACTCCATTTATTAAGTCATTCAGTCAATTCATTAAAACACTTATTGTAAATCAGTTTTATTCTAAGTAGCATTCCAAATACAACATGTGGCAGCCAAGGAAGTATGCTGCATACATCTCTCTTGTGATAAAAAAATATATATATATGTGCACATGTATATATATACACACACACACATGTGTGTGTGTGTGTATAGATGTATGTAGGTATGTATACATGCATGTAGATTATATAACAGCATTCACTGCAAAGCCACTGGTAACTTTCTGGAAATTGCATTGAGGACTGAAGCCACTCTTTCTTAAACCATTTTTTCCCCACTCTCTTTTCACAAGGGTCAGACCTGTGTTATGGTTTTAGGCACGCCCATATTCTCTTGTCCCTACCTGCTTTAATCCCTCCCAGGGGTTTCCCTAACCAGTCCTTAAGTATCTAATCCCATTTTGGCATCTTATTCTGTCCTCTCCTTAGACACCAGGACACCAAAGAATTTCTAGTAGAAGTAAAAGACATGCAAATAGGTGAAAAGTAATTCTTTAAATATCATTAAAAAGATTATGTGGTCAGATGGCTCTAGAAACAAAAAGACGTCATCCTGAGGAGCCAGGAAACAGTTAATATTTGGACCTGCTATTCACAAGTGCCTATGGATGGGTAAGTGTAAATGGGGAACCTAGTTGGCTCTTTCCGCTCTGCATCCAGTATCTCCATTCCTCTTACTTTCAGATTCCCTGTGCCTAACTTACATCTCAGTCCAATTAGTTAACTCTGGTCAGTATGCCAGAGAGTGAGACAGAGGATAAGGTATTCCAGGTAGAGGAATAATATCCTCAAAAGTGAGGAGATATGGAAGAGTGGAAGTGTGCATGCAGATTAGAAAGAATGCCAGGATGTAAAGGGTGTAGATTTTTGGTACATTTTTCTTTTACATACTTGATTGTTCATTTACAGCTTTGAGACTTGTCTTTATGATCAACTTGGCACCCATGACTTTGATGACCAGGCATATGGTGATGATTTGCAAACCTACACTGTCAGTCCAAATCTCTCCCCTAAGCTCCAGCTCCCTCTGTATCTCTCCGCCTGTGCATATTACAAGCACATGTAATTCTTCATCTCCCAAACAATTCTCTATCCCAATCTCTGCCTCCCTCATCTCACCAATACAGTAAACATTTGTGTTCATAAATCTCAATGAGCTTTTCTACCCAGGAGCACAGGCCAGAAGCTGAAGCATCATCCTGACACTTTCTCTTTTCCCATCATTATGCTCCCCAGCCCAATTTAGTAATTTACCTAGTGGTAGTTTACCAAGGGGTATTCTCTCCTTAAATTCTTTCCAATTTATCCCTTCTGCACCATTCTGTACTGTCCCCAGTACAGAATCCACTTATCTCTCATCTCAACTATTGCAAAAATAGCATAACTGGTCCTCCTTCTGCCTCTCTTCTTTCCCACCCTAATACTTTCTCTACACAACTACAAAGTCTAAAATAGATACCTGACTATATTAACATCCTGCTTAAAATTCTTTAGTGGATGTGGCATAAAATCGAAACTTCTTTTACCTTATAGAGGATGTTTCATTATTTTTTAACCTTTGTATATTTGTGTCTTTATTATTTATATCCCACTATCTCATTCACAAAATACAGATGTGAACTTACACACACACACACACACACACACACACACACACACACATGCATACCACACACACGCACATGCACAATATGCAACTCCAAACCTGATTATTGATCAACTCCTAGGTCATATCCTCTTTGATTTTTCCTCTATAATTCAAACAGTACTTCACACTAGCTGGACTGTCCTTTACGCCCTCTTTCCAGGCCAATCCATTATCATCCTTGAAAGAGCACATCTTTCTTATTTAAATTCGAAAGCATTCCTCAGAAATTATCTGCATAAACTGTGTCTTCTTACTGATATTTGTGAATGTGCATGGCTCCTTGGCTCTGGGTACCAAAGCCTACACAAATACCAAATTCCTCTGAGTTCATTCTTAAAGCACCAGTGCCAACAGTCATCACAAAATGTCATCAAGTTTAGCTGGGTGGTAACTGGCATAAAGAAATAAATGAAAGGAAAGCAAAGTGCTACATCAACAACTTAACCGTGACTTCTAAAATAATTTCCAGTCACAGTGAGATTCCTATGCATAGATTGTTTTTAAATGTGTGCCACCATAAAAAAAAGTCTAGACAATTTTTAGACTCAAACTTTGGATGAAAAACTAAGGTCTTTGGATATCAGTAAATAGTTAAATGTGTGGTCAAAAATATACTGGATTATTTTATAGTGGGGCACCAGCTGTAAAAAATAACAATTTGAGTCACTGTTGAGGTAGCAAATATAATGTAACAGCAGAGACAAGATGACAGTTTGATGTGAAAAATCCATCAACCCACATGGTTTGTATGACATTGATTCTATGGAGTGGCTCTAACCTATCTATCCAGTGGAAATTTTATGAACTCAGACAACCAATGCTTTGAATTTTATGGATAGAGTGGCAGAAAAGAAAAAAATATATATATTTTTGGATTCATTCAATGATACATCAATTTTTAGCTTCCACAATTTATTAATGTAACAAGAATTCACGATCAAATACCAAATAATGTTGATACTATTCTGGGGTGAAAAATAAGCTTCTGTGAGCCTTCAAAGCAAAGAGAGCCCAGAATATGAGAAAAATATAGCATTTCCTCTACTTTTCACTAAACGTACTGACTTTAAAAAGATGTCAGATATAGTTTGCCCTTTACATTTCAAATGGCCATAATGTATTTCCATTTGAAATCTTATTCATTTATTAAAAAACAATGCAGTGAATAATATTATGTAACAGACATTGGTGCTCTCTACTAAGGATAGAAAGATGAAAAAGACATAATTCTGATAGAAAAAAGCAAATTGCTTATCGTAAGCACCAACAAGTAAAATATAATGTTCTGTGATTAAGAGGCAGTAAGTGCAAACTCTAAAAACATGACCTCTGAAGCCACAATGCTGAACTCTGGATCCTGACACTTTTACCTACTATGTGGCTTTATACAAATTACCCAAACTCTATATGATTCTGCCACATTTAAAAAATAATGTGAGGAAAATAATAGTATTATCTCATAGGGTATTAAGAGGATTAAAGAAGTTAATACATGCAAATTGCTGTAAACAAGGCCTAGTATATAATAATGAGGTGCTCAATAATTTAAGCTATGATTAATGTTTGTGTGAAAAGATTGACAATAGTGATTTAGAGAGGAAGGTCTTTGAGCACAGATGGTGGGTGGGCTGCCTGACTCTCTTTCGTGAGAAATAATTTGAAAATAATTTCCAGGGAAATTGCTGCTTCTCCTAGAGTCTTCAAAAACGAGCAGTAATTTCCCAGGATGATAGGTGAGCAGGCACTTGAGCAGAGGGGGCAACATATGCAGAGGTAAATAAATGAGAGTTCGGAAAGTAGCGATAATTATAGTAGAAACTCCTGGAACGAAATTCATCTAATCCATTTATCCAAATTAACTGGTAACTTTCTCTGAGAAAGTGCTGAGTAGGACTTTCAGCATATGCTAAATGCTCCCGAACAGGTAAACCACGTTCTAGTAGATACACTCTCCCAGCACCTCAAGTCATCAAAAGCAATTGGTTCTCTGTCTGTTTCTGCCACTTGCAATTATTATGGTAGCCATAGAAAAAATTTAAATAACACTTAAATCAACTAAATGAGTTCAAAATAAATAGTCATTTTGATAAATAAGGTGATTTGTAAATACTTGATGAAAGTGTGTAATTTATTTATTTATTTTTTTTTTTTTTAAAGATTTTATTTATTTATTTCACAGAGGGAGAGAGATCACAAGGAGGCAGAGAGGCAGGCAGAGAGAGAGGGGGAAGCAGGCTCCCCGCTGAGCAGGGAGCCCGATGTGGGCCTCGATCCCAGGACCCTGAGATCATGACCTGAGCCGAAAGCAGAGGCTTTAACCCACTGAGCCACCCAGGCGCCCGAAAGTGTGTAATTTAAAAACATTATTAAATTGGGAGTGAAAATTAATAGTGACCTATTAGAAAATTAATTAAAATCCAGAATAAATCTGGAAAACTGTCCTCAAAGTTTTTGTTCTTCTTTAAGGAATACAAAGCTGGGAAATCTAGAGTATGATGAAAATTTAGAAAGTAAGGTATATCAGACTTTAATCAGCATCATTCACAAAGGAAGAGACAAATCTACGTGTATGTTTTACGTTAAAATTCAATGTTTACAATGCCTATAAGTAATTTTAAAATTGTTTCTAGCTGCCAGATATTTTAAAAGTTTTTTAAAGATTTTATTTATTTGAGAGAGAAAGAGAGAATGCACAA
This sequence comes from Ailurus styani, assembly GCA_002007465.1. Taxonomy (NCBI): domain Eukaryota; kingdom Metazoa; phylum Chordata; class Mammalia; order Carnivora; family Ailuridae; genus Ailurus; species Ailurus styani. The sequence continues at coordinate 6,546,180 of LNAC01000010.1, read as the reverse complement.
GAGAGACAGCATGAGCAGGGGAGAGGGGCAGATGGAGAGGGAGAAGCAGACTCCTTGCTGAACAGGGAGCCTGACACAGGGCTTGATCCCAGGACCCCAGGATCATGACCCAGGCTGAAGGTAGACACTTAATGGACTGAGCCACCCAGGCACCCCAGCTACCAGATATTTTTAATAAAATACTACTCTTCCACATTGTTCAGGATGGGATAGTTTGGCTGTTTTTGACTATAACTCGGCTTGGTTAAGTGATATGTAACTATTGAAAACTGGTGGAAAATGAAGCTGGGAATGTAAGCAAGGTCACATTATGAAGTATCATTTATGCTTTTCTGAAAGAACTGCCCAGAACTTTATAAATACAAAGATTCATTGTTAATAATAAGACATTTGTGTGTGTGTGTGTGTGTGTGTGTGTGTGGATTTACAAATATTCTGATCGGTTGCCAAGGTATCCCTTCAATTTACATAGTTTTTCAGGACAAAGGTAATTTCTCCCATTTTCTGAAGGATAAAATAATGTTTAGAGAATGTTTGAAGTAAAATAGTGGCTTTTGGTTTGTAGGAGTTTTTCATAATTACTCACCCCTCTTCCTGGGATCCTACATATTTTTAAAATTCAGCTAATGGATCACCCACTGCATAAGATCTTCCCCCTTGTCTCCTGTTAGTCAATTATATGCCTATATCCCCAAAGTACTGTTAAAGGATCTCTGTTAAGTCACACTGTAGGATATCCTTTAGTCTTTGTTGAAATACATACCACCCTCCTAGATCATGAACTATTCAAAGACACTCTAGTTATTTTGCACAATATATTCCAAGACCATGTTAACAATAAATGTTTGGCTAGGCTGGGCAAAAAAGCTGTATAAAACACTTCTACAACCACTTCTAAAATACAAGTTTTATTTTGTTACTGTTCTGCTCAAACACATCATGACTTTCCCATTGTCTGTACAAAAGAAAAACAAATGACATTTTCTTAAATTCTAGTTTAAATATAAAATGTCCCCACCTGGATCATCAGACTAAATTTCTTGCTGTCACCCCAACTGAAAGCCTTCTTTGGAACCAGGTTCTTATCCTCATTGTCCTCCTAATCTCAGATTCTCTGTGTTTTTGTTCACAATATTTGTTCATGACCTACAAATAATTGTCCTTAATTGCCCACTTTCCTTCCCCCATACTGCATTTTCTCTTACTCTTCTAGTTTATACCGAGGTATTTTTTATACATACTGTTTCCTGTGTCAGAAGCTCAGCTGAACTCAACAGACCTAAGCTGCTAGATGTCAGAGCAGTTGATTAAGACAAGTGAAGATAAAAGTAACAGTCAAACCTTTCAATTTGTACTGATTGGCTAAACCAGAGAAAATACTGACTCCCCTGACCCATTTTTTCCCGTGGAATGGCACCAATGAAGATGGTCTCACAGCAAAGGGACCCCAAAATAAAAGGATCTTGCAGCTTTATGGATCTGGGAGCCTTAGGAGAGGGAGAGGGGAAAAGGCTAGGAGTGGAATAACACGGAGTACTGAGTCAGAGTAGAGAAAAAGTGTCCTTGAGCTTCCTTGCCTTCACTGTAGGAAGGCAACTATAAGGAGGTTTTGACATAAGTGCCTTTGGAAGGCCTCAAGAAATACACCTCCACATGAATGTACCTGGGGAAGGAATGCAGCTGTATGGTATGAGAGCATGACCAATCAGGGATGGTGAGTGTTAGACTGCAAATTTCTTCAAAGACTGCAGTGCACTCACTGGCTGTGTACGAAGCCTGGTGTGAGGAGGGCAGCTCTTCCCATGGGGCCCTCCAGGTGAACTCTTTGTAACTGCCTATGTAAGTTACAGCCTGAAATATCACACATAGAAGTTGGGATTGAGGCTGGACTCCTCATTCTATAGCATGCAGTTCAACATTACCTAACCTCATTATTGAACTCTTAAGCTTCTTAAGAGCAGAGACATCTAATCTTCCAGTTTTCCACTCTACTAATCTGAATAATATTTCTTGATTGAGTTTAGGGAGCTCATACTTCCTATTTCCTATCATTAAATTATAGTCAGAAGAACCAGAAACTCTCTTTTCTGATGGTGGCAAGTGTTACATGAACAAAATTTATAAATATCTTGAGTGGTATAAGTTTCTAATAAATGTTGCTAGTCATAACAATCACCCAGGAAATGCATTGGTTTTAAATATTGGAGGAAAATATAAATAGCAGGTTTTGTAAGATAACAGGAGAAGAATAGAAATCATAGTAATCTATTTCACCTAAGTGACTAGAATTCTTAGTGATTATTGAAATTTGCATGCTCAATATCTTGAGCCTGGGAATTACTAGAAAATTTTTCCCTTTTCACTGCATAACTGTTAAATCTGAAAAAAACATGCCACAGATCAAATACCATTCAACCAAAATTTTGGGAAAAGGTAATATTTTTTCATGCAGAAAGAATTCAAGATGTATGTAAGAAAAAGTGCATCTTATTCTGGAAAACTGGAGTATATTTAATGCTCTCAAATAGACTGTCATTGATGAAATGCCTGTCCCAAAACAATGGAAGTTACTGTATTGGAATCTGTGCAGGCTTACAATTTCAAGATGTGAGTTTCAAACTGCTACTGAAGAGAAAAAAAAAGTCTTTTGCTGTAATCAGTAAAAATAATGGTGCCTTTCCTTATAGCCAGCCACTATATCGTTTTGCTTTAATTCTATCAGGAATTAACGCATATGTCTATTGTCTGCTTTTGTCCTATTGGGCCAACTGTGAAGAGGCATTCGGGGGAAGGAAAAATATTTTATTTGTATTTATGAGATACCACATTAATCAGATAAAAAAGGACAAACTGTGTGGCCAAACTGATTTTACTTTTGAAGCAAGGGCTGCCAGGGAGAGTTCACATGACAACAAATTACCAGATAGACTCCATAGTTCATTGAACTATAAAATTATTGCACTAAAATGACTGAGTTGACATATTTGGGGGGTTAACTACACAAAATTGTTATTTATTTAATTCTTTTCTAGATATTTTTGTTGAATACATAGTCTTTACATACAAGAAAAATTTGTTTTGCCAACTCAGTAGCATAAATAATGTTTGTCAGCTTTATTTTGAAGTCTTAATAGGTAAATAGAAAGTTGTATAATGGGAATGCAAGCTGGTGTAGCCACTCTGGAAAGCAGTATGGAGGTTCCTCAAAAAGTTGAAAATAGAGCTACCCTATGACCCGGCAATCGCACTACTGGGTATTTACCCTAAAGATACAAAGGTAGTGATCCTCAGGGGCACATGCACCCGAATGTTTATACCAGCAGTGTCCACAATAGCCAAACTATGGAAAGAACCTAGATGTCCATCAACAGATGAATGGATAAAGAAGATGTGGTATATATATACAATGGAATACTATGCAGCTATCAAAAGAAACGAACTCTTGCCATTTGCAACGACGTGGATGGAACTAGAGGGTATTATGCTGAGTGAAATAAGTCAATCAGAGAAAGACAATTATCATATGATCTCTCTGATATGAGGAACTTGAGGGGCAGGGTGGGAGTTCTGGGGGGTAGGGAGGGAAAAATAATGAAACAAGATGGGATGGGGAAGGAGACAAACCATAAGAGACTCCTAATCTCACAAAACAAACTGAGGGTTACTGGGGGGTGGGAGGGTAGGGATAGGGTGGATGGGTTATGGACATTGGAGGGGGGGGTTGTGCTATGGTGAGTGCTGTGAAAGGTGTAGGCCTGATGATTCACAGACCTGTACCCCTGGGGCAAATAATTATAATAATAATAATAATAATAATAATAATAATAATAATAAAAGAAAGTTGTATAAGTAAACTAAAAAACTCCACTATAAAAAGGCAACCTTTAGCCATTTTCTGTTCAACTTGTATCTCAAGAAAAAGTTTTTCTTTTTCCACATAGACATTTTTCAAGTGTCTGAAATATTTAAATAAAGACTTCCATGTTGGTTCATTTTCTGTCATTCCCTCATCCTTAAAAATATCTAAAGAAAATGGCAGAGTCTCTAAGACTTACAGATGTGTTATGCATTTTTTTCTTTCCTTTCTTTGTTTTTTGGTTTAGTTCTTCTTAACTTAGTTTTGTTTGTAACCAAATGGTACCAAAACTTCACAAATTATCCTCCACCTTAAAATAAGTTATTTACTGCAAGGAAAATTTTCATGTCTATATGGAATTGTTTATGATTGTGAGATTTCTATGAGCATTCTTTTTTGTTATAATCTCCATAGTATCTATGGAGGTATCACAATAATTTGCATGTCACAAATACTTAATAAATTCTGATTTGTTTATTTAATGGAGTTGTTTTTCTGATCTGATTAAAAATATCCCCTTAATGATGCCATACTGTTCCTGAAATACAGTATCAGAAGTTTAGATTTATACTTGGTATCAGCTAAAATTTTAACAACTCAAAGCCTAGTTTTATCTACTGGAGATTAGGGTATTATTCATCCCCATACAAGTTGAATTTATTATTACGTATTTTGCTCTTTTCAAATTGCCTGAGCATTTTTGAGAAAAACTAACAAATCAGCGCAATTCTTAAAGAAACAAAACTGTAAAAATAATCTTGTCAACTTACCAAGATTCTTTTAAAAGACCATTTTAAGAGCTGAATTACTAGAAGCTAATTTTATGATGGATGAAACAGTCACATCAAATGAAGTAAATCATCTTTTCTTCTTTTGACAGAAATTCCTTTTAAGTTCTTAGCTAGTGAAAAGGAACTCAGCAAGCAAAAAATACATCCATCAGTTCCGCCTTCTGAAAAACTAAACCTAAGGTACTTAGAAAAATCATTTTAAAGATTAGGGATATGTAAGATCAGATTTCAAGAGAATCTCTATTTGGTTTGGTACTAAAAGGCAATTGAGTTACTGGTAACATAACTTTGAATATTTGGGAGGGAATTAGAATTTTCTACTGTCACGATTTGACAAAAGAGAAAGTTAGGCCTGATGTCTGAATCAACAGAGGCAGTGTAGGTATTTAGATGTGCTTTGGTTTGATCAGTATCTATGCTGGCCCAGTTTTTATGTTTTTGTTTTTGTTTAAGATTTTATTTTTGAGTAATCTCTACACCCAATGTGGGGCTTGAACTCACAACTCCTTGAGATCAAGAGTTGCATGTTCCACTGACTGCACCAGCCAGGTGAGGCCTGGGTTTGTTTTTAAAAATACTTTTGACATTATACCTCCCAGGGAAAACTCAAATAAGGTACACTTATTTTTAGATTTATTTTTGTACCTGTGTGAGGAAAAGTCTCTTTTTATTATGTGAGAATATATAGAATTTTTTTTCCTTTAAAATTTACTTTTCTGGTTTCATGAGTTCCTTTTTCTTTTGTTTACTCTCATTTCTTATACAATGTCCAAACCAATTTCCCAAAACCACAGTTAGACAACAGAAGTACCAGGGTATTCTTCTCTTAATTGCAATAGCATCATGTGGATAAAATTATATCCAAATACTTAAGTTACAGGTACACCTCCTGTACCTACCCAATTACCATGATGTGACCTAAGTACTCTCAGAATCCTGTTTGAAAGTGTAAAGCATATGCAGATTATTCTTTAGGTCACTTTACATTCTTTGCTAATTTATATAATGCCCCTGGTTGTCACTTTCAGTCCATCACTCAAGACTTTCCTCTACAAGACCTAGAAAAGCCAACATAATTTTGAAGAAGAGTTTGAGGACCCACTAATACATTTTAAGGTATAATGGAAAGCTGCAGTCATCAAGACAGTCTACTATCTGTGAAAGAATCAACACATATACCAAAGGAGCAGAATATAGAGCCCAGAAATAGAACCACACAAATACAGTTGATTCATCTTTGGTGGAGATTCAAGGTAATTCAATGGAGAAAGGATAATCTTTTCAACAAATGGTTTTAGAACAATTGGCCATTCGTATGAAAAACAAAAGAACATGGACACATAACATACATGTTCACAAAAATCAAAGTGGATTATGTACTCAAATATAAAACACAGAACTGAAAATTTCTGGAAGGAAAAATTCTAGATGGCCTTAGGTTTAGCAATGAGTTTTTGAATATAAATAAGTTTTTAAATAAGTTGGACATTATTAAAATTAAAAACTTCTGCTGTGAGAAATATACTGTTAACAAATATAACAAGTCACCGTCTGGTAGAGTGTTTTTGCAACAAAATCCATTTCTCATGAAATCGCTTTATCTAAAATATACAAAGAACTCTTGAAACTTAACTTTATAAAACTCAACAATAAGAAAACAATTCAATTGAAAAATAGCCAAAAAAATCTGAACAGATACTTCATCAAATAAGATACATAAATGGCAGATAAACATATGCAGAGATGTTCAATGTCATTTATCATTAGGGAATTGCAAATAAAAGAATAAGATATACTACACACCTATTAGAATGGTTACAGTATGTAAATAAAAATAAAACATGAAGACATCAATAGCCAGGAAGAATGTAGTACAAGAAATCACTCTTACTGCTGGCAGAAATGCAAAGTGGTAAACCACTTTTGATGATAGTTTGACAGTTTCTATTACAAAGCTAAACAGTCTTATCATACAATCCCCCCTAAGTACTTATCCAACTAATCTGAAAACATGTCCACACAAAAACCTGCTCACAAGTGTTTGTAACATCTTTATTTTTAATCACCATAAACAGCAAGCAACCAAGATGTCCTTCAGTAGGTAACTGAGGTATATCTAAATAAAAAGAATAGCATTTGATAGAAATAAAAATGAAGTATGAAGCCATAAAAATACAGATGATTCTTTAACGGCTATTTCTAAGTGAAAGAAGCCAATCTGGAAAAGTTACATACTGTATAGTCCCAATTGTATGATATTCTGGAAAGAGCAAATTTATAGAGACAACCCTCCTCCCCAAAAAAAATCAGTGGTGCCCCGGGTTCAGGTATAGGAGAGTGACAGTTGTATAGATGAAGCACAGGAGAATTTTTAGGGAACTGAAATTATCCTCTATGACACTAATGGTGGATACATGCATGACACTATGTTTATCAAAACCCATTAACATGATAGCACAAAAAGTAGACTGTATTATATGAGAATTTCAATAGAAATAATTTAAGAGTGAGGGAAATCCCCAGATGGAATGCAGATAGTGATAATAAAATCTAACTTTATTCCAAATGTATGAAACAACCTCACTAAAGGTGATCGGTATGGAGAGAGGTACTGATCTAAGAAACTCTGGAAATAAGGGCTACAAAAATAAAAGTAAAAGAAGCAGTACCTAAGCAGAATGGTCTAACTGTTGAAGTGATTTCCTTTGTGGGTATATATTTCTTAGTCATGTCATTTTTTCTGAGAGGGCCTAGAAACAGTGACACCCATAAAAATGTACATACCTGATACCCAAAGCCTAAAAAAGGTAGGCTCCTTGAGGAAATGACTGATTTTAGAACGCGGGCAGGGGGCTCCTGGGTGGCTCAGTGGGTTAAAGCCTCTGTCTTTGGCTCAGGTCATGATCTCAGGGTCCTGGGATCGAGGCCCACATCGGGCTCTCTGCTCAGCGGGGAGCCTGCTTCCTCCTCTCTCTCTGCCTGCCTCTCTGCCTACTTGTGATCTCTCTCTCTCTCTCTGCCATATAAATAAATAAAATTTAAAAAGAAAAAAAGGAAGAAGAAAACATACAGATGGCCAACATGCACCTTAAAAGATGACCAACATCATTAGTTATTAGGGTAGTACAAATCATAACAATGAGATATCACCTCATGTCTGTTAGGGTAACTATTATCAAAAAGACAAGAAATAAGTATTAGAAAGAATGTGGAAAAAAGAGAACTGTCATGCACGCTGTTGGTGTAAATGTAAATTAGTGTAGCCATTGTGGAAAATAGTATGGAGATTCCTCAGAAAATTAAGAAAAATAGATCTACTGTATGTTTCACTATGCCGGGTATTTATCCCAAGGATATGAAAACATTAATTCAAAAATATATACGCACCCTTATGTCCATTACAGTATTTTTCACAATATGGTGGCAACTTTTCAGACCACAATGTTTTGAAACTTGAAGTCAACCACACACAAAAATATTGGAAAGAACACAAATACATGGAGGTTTTAAATAAATGCTGTTAAACATGAATGGGTCAACCAGGAAATCAAAGAGGAAATTTTTAAAAAGTATATGGAAACAAACAAAAATGAAAACACCATAGTCTAAAACTTTTGGGATACAGCAAAATGGTCCTAAGGGGAAAGTATACAGCAATACAGGCCTACCTCAAGAAGCAAGAAAAATCTCAAATGCACAACCTAACCATACACCTAAAGGAATTAGAAAAGAACAATAAACAAAGCCTAAGTACCAGAGGGGAAAGGGGTGTGGGATGGGTCAGGTAGGTAATGGGAATTAAGGATGAGCACTGGGTGTTGTATGGAAGTGTTGAATCACTATATTGTACACCTGAAGCTAATGTTATAGTGTATATCAATGAGCTGGGAATTAAGTACAAACTTCAAAAAAGGTATAAATGGTCACAAATAGTTTCTGATAGAAGCTAGATCAAATAATTCTGTTGTATTAAAATGGAAAAAAACAATTTTAAAATCTCATATGAAATGTTATCACTTTCCTGTTAAAAGCAATACATTCAAGTCTATGATGTGGTTAAAAAACAAACAAACAAACAAACAAAAAACCTCTCCCACCATTGAACTCCACAGTAAAAATATTTTTTAAACTGGTACACCTCGGATCGTTATCATTATCTATTTTTTTCTTTAGAATTTTCATGGAACTTGAAGGGAAGATGATAGATAAAAAGGAAGAATAAAAATAGAAATGTTTTATATTACATGGTATATGCTTTAGGCAACTGTGATTGGAATATCTAAATATGCTACGATGGTACCATTTTGGGTGATATCTTAAACCTGATGAAAATCAGAACCACCAGATGGATTTTATTTAACGAGTAACACCTTATGTTTTCTAGTCTGAATATTTTTTTAAGATTTTATTTATTTATTTGACACAGAGAGAGAGATCAGATCACAAGTAGGCAGAGAGGCAGGCAGAGAGAGAGGAGGAAGCAGGCTCCCCACTGAGCAGGGAACCCGATGTGGGCCCCTATCCCAGGACCCTGAGATCATGACCCGAGCCGAAGGCAGAGGCTTTAACCCACTGAGCCACCCAGGCACCCTGAAAATTTTTTTTAAAATGTGAAGATAGGTGGTTAAATAAAAATGTAGTAGTGGAATTGAATTTCCTGTCATTGAAAAGGCATATTTTTGAGTAACAGTATTTTCTTAATGTAGTGAAATAATTTCAACTTGTTAATGATAAAGAACAGTTTATCTGCATCCTTCAGATTTGTGCTACACTATATTATACATAATCAGAAAAATGTGAAATAAGTATCATACCAATGGCTTTTGAAATTTTTCAAAGCTCCTTTATTCTTTTTAGATTTCTCATTATCTAACACTTAAATCTTTTCATTTATTACCTTCGAGTTCCAATTCTTCTGTGCCAGAGCGGAACAGCAACAGTTCCTGTCTGTAACTGTTTTATCTCCATCCAAGCCTTGTCCTCAGGAAGATCAGAAGCCTTATTCAGAGCACAGAACATGACAAATTTATGTAAATGTGAGAGGGGAAAGGCAGCTCTCTTGACCATCAATGCCCTTAAATTTACAGTTGACCTAGAGATTCCATGTTATATTAATTTTGGGTGAATTCAGAAAAATGTTTGTGGCATGCCAGTCATATGACAGTCACTGTGTTATTTACTGAGGATAGTTTTGTAAGAAATGATTCTGCCTCTCAACTCCCAGAAAGAACTTAGATTATAGTGACAGAGGTAGACATGGAACAAAAAGTAATTGCATAAGTACTTAATCAGTAAGAGATATGAAAGAAAAGTTCAAGTTACAACGAAGCTTTTATTGGGGCAAGTTAACTTTTCTGAACTGCAAGAAAGACTTGCTTGAAGGAGTAATGTTTGAGCTCTTTCTGGAAGGGTAAAAGGGAGTTAGCTAGGAGAAAATGGGGAGTGAAATTTTCTTGCCTGGCTGCTTTGTGAAGCATGGTATTTTTAATGCAGACCAACTCTACTCCCAATTAAAAGTAAGGTATACGCTTCAAATATTTTTGAGAGCGATAACAACAATGGCTTTAAATGAAATTCAAGAATAAATATGTGATTTATATTTCATCTTTTAGGAAGAGAAAAAAATAGATTTTGATAGCCAAGTTTGGAGTGAAAGACAGAACCTTGGGACACCAGTTGAAATAAATAAAAAGAAGGAACATAGAGAAAGATGCAAAAATTCACTGAGTTCGCTTCAATAAACACTAAGCTAAGCATTGTGTTGAGGATACCAAGACATCAAACATGGGTTTTTAACTCTGAAGTATCTTATAATCTATTAAGGAGGTTGTTCAATAAGTAGAGTCTCTTCATGCAATATAGTAAGTGCTAACGAAGAGGACTGAGCAGGATAACAAGAGAACCAAGAAAGAGGCCCTCGGAGCTCTGTCCCCTGTTTAAAGAAGATTCCTAGACCAAGATCTCAGCACCACTCTCCCAGGCCCCGAACTTCATGAGGACAGAAGTTCCTTTGTTCCGGATCTCACAATATGTTTCTCTTCACGGGGCTCTTGATTTGTACCCTTTAATATCCTTTGCTAAAAAACAAAAAACAAAAACAAAAACAAAAAGCTGGTAGTCTAGCAAGTAAATAGTTTTCCTGAGTTCTGTGAGCCCCTCCCAGTAAATTAATCAAAACAGAAGAGGGAGTTGTAGGAACCTCCAAAACTGTAGCCAGTAGGTCAGAAGCACAGATTAACAACTTGGGCTTGCATCTGGTGTCTGGGGTAGAGGACAGTCTTATAGAACTGAGCTGTTAGGCAGTGGAATCTGATGCTAGGTCTGGGTAGACAGTGTCGGAATTAAGTTGAACTGTAGGACCCCCAAGGAACTGCACCACTGCCCAGCCCCACACTGAAAGTGGTGAAGAAACAGCAAAGCACAATCAGTATATGCTTTCTGGGCTTAAAGAATGAATAGTATATGGGGGATACAGATGAACAAATATTAACTACAATTGAAAGTGTGATATTTATGAGAGTGGAAGTACAATGTTATTGTAGTACTTAGAAAGGCTTATGGCCAAAGGGATGGATTCATAAATGAAGTGATATTTAGGCTAGGATTTGAAACAAAATAAAAAAAAAAAGTAAGTTAAACAAAGATTGGTGTGGGAGCCAGGAAAAATGATGCTCTGAATTAAGGAAATAATATGTGCTAAGGCTAGCAGTAAAGGAGCATAAAATGTTAGAGCAAACGTCTGGTGAAAATGGAGTTGTAGAATTCAAGAGGTAGGTATAAAGGAGAGAGTTTAATAGGATAAAATATCCTTAAAGCCCTATAAACCACATAAATAGAGTGGACTCCATACTGCAGTAATGTGGAATCACTCAAGTGTTTAAAACTATGAAATGCTACAATCATATTTAAGTTTTACAATCATAACTCTGGCTACACTGTGGATGTTTGATGGGAAGAACTGGCCAGGAGTCTCCATGACAATTGCTGATGACCTGAACTATGGGAAATTGTTGCAATGGAAAGAAAAAAGGTCAAGATGACCTGAACTAATAGAAATTGTTGCAATGATATATATTCCTTACATGCTTTAGGTTTAATTTACCCTTACATGAATTTACGTATTTGGCAGGGGGAACACTTACTTTATTTCAGAAATACTAAAAGTTCTTAATAACCTTCTAATAGCAAACTGTTCAAAGCTCTTTTCTCAACTGTAAATTAGAATACTACTACCAATAATAACATAGATAGTACTTGTTTTGTTCTTAAGGCATCATAGAAGAGTTTATATACATATATTTTCTGAGTATGTTTAGGTCATGGACATATCAAGATTAAGGGTAAGAGGGGCACCTGGGTGGCTCAGATGGTTAAGCATCTGCCTTTGGCTAAGGTCATGATCTCAGGGTCCAAGGACTGAACCCCACAACAGTCTCTTGCTCAGCAGGGAGCCTGCTTCCCGCCCCCACTCTGCTTACCTCTCTGCCTACTTGTGATCTCTCTCTGTCAAACAAATAAATAAAATCTTAAAAAAAAAAAAGATTAAGGGTAAGAGCTTTTCTGGTTAAAAAAAAGTCTCAGCTCAAATAATATGCAAGTGCTAAGTGTGAAAGAGATACTAAAATTCAGGGAATATAAATTAAATTAGTGAGACACAGATTAGAAAAATAAATTCAGGCCAGTTTGTAGACAATCTTGATATCAGTCTGAAAATTTTCACTTAATCTTATAGACAATAACTAGTAGATTTTGGGAGAAAAGTATATAGTGTGCTGACTGCAGAAGAAAGGGCTTTTTTAACTTTATAAGGAGAAAAACAGATTCAGATTATTTTAGACATTAGAAGTAGGTTAGTTCTATCTCAAATATTTTGTGCTGCCTCAGTCTGAAGATTTCTGAAAAGAAGTAGAAAAAAGTTTCATAAGTGGTGAGGAATGTCAATGTTCGTCAAAAATATTTGAAAAGCCATCAGTGCCTCTTTTACTATGAACGAAAGGAAGGCAGAGGGAAGAGAGAAGATCAGACTCTTGTGCTGAAGTTCTAGAAAGTTGGACTACGGCCTGCCTCGGTAAGGATAGATAGTGTTGAGGGTCCGGGTTAAATAACAGGGTATGTGAGCATTGAAAAAGGACAGGTTGTTGAGACATGGTGACTTAATGGTTTGTGAAATCCTTAGGAAGCAAGGATTTTGCAGAATCTTCCTCATTATTCTATGAGAAAGGGAGAGTGGGATAACTATGATCTTTAGAGGAACTAAAGTCATGAATCATATTCTTCACCAGGACATTTCTATAAGTCTGTGTCAAAGACTTAGTACTCCAAGTGGAAAATATTTGGAAAAAACTTAGTCTGAGAGCTGTCAATGTTATACGGAAGGTCAGGTTAAAACATATATATATATATATATATATATATATATATATATATATATATATATATATATATATATATATAGAGAGAGAGAGAGAGAGAGAGAGAGAGAGACACACACACACACAATCAGTTAAGCCAAGTTCTAGGTATGCCTGAAAACAGAAATAGACTCCAACTCCATTACTCCCAGCTTATTTCAAATGAAGAGAAAGGAAATAATACAAATCATAATCATTAGAACAAACCCTGGTAAATAAGTTCAACTGGATTCCTTTTTGAGTCTCTTATAACATGTATATTACATAGACTATTTTAAATTTGACCGTGATTTGGGATTCCAATGGTGGAATTTTTGAAACTAACTTCAGTTGTGATAAATTTTATTTAAATTGAATGGAACATGAAAATCAACCAGTTTATTAGTTTTCTACTTTTAGCTAAATTGATATGTCTGATACTTTATGGGTAAATCATGCCACTAACATGTTCAGTTTTTCCCATAATGAAATAATCTTCATTCATGACTCTCGAGAGCAGTAACATAGATAACACTATATATGACTTAGCAGAAAATATTGGCAACTTCATACTATAGATATGATTTTATACTCAAAATATACTGTTCTTTGGTATATTTTTTTTCTCATTTTTGGTATACAACAAAAAACTGATTTTTAACAATATGATTTTTAAGAGTGAGGCTTAATTAAGGGAAATTCCATGATTTCTAAAAGAAAAGCTTGAACTATAAAAAAAAAAGCTATAACAACACAACAAAAGAAAAGGCTGCCTACCTACAAAAAAGAAAAACAAATAGCACCAATTCAGCAGGCAGATGTGTTAGATTTTGAGTATTCCTGACAAGATTTTGCTGAATCCATAATATGAGTTTTCGTGTAAAATATGTTATATGCTTTCTCTCTTAAAAAGAGTGTTGTGTTAGGGCGCCTGGGTGGCTCAGTGGGTTAAAGCCTCTGCTTTCGGCTCAGGTCATGATCTCAGGGTCCTGGGATCGAGGCCCGCATCGGGCTCCCTGCTCAGCGGGGAGCCTGCTTCCCCCCCCCCCTCTGCCCGCCTCTCTGCCTCCTTGTGATCTCTCTCCCTCTGTGAAATAAATAAATAAAATCTTAAAAAAAAAAAAAGAGTGTTGTGTTAAAAACAACAGCAACAAAACCTATCAAGATATCGTGAGGTCAGCTTGGCCAACTTTATCTCTCTCTTGGACATTAATAAAAGCACAAATATAGTATTCCTGTTTTTATTGTTTTCAGTAAGGGTGGAAATAGCCAAGGGGGAGAAAAAATTTACAAGAGGCACTAGAGTTAAAACATAAACCTGTTCCAAATTTGAGACAACTCGGTAGTGAGCTCTGTTACCCGGATCCCGGTAGAAATGCCCATGTAATCACTTACCATCTGAATACCTACAGTTCATTCAGTAGTCGGAAGATAAGAAACGAGGGATTTGTTTAATCATGAGCCTGTTGGCAGTGTTTCTCAAATATTCTTTGCACAAAAATTACCAGAAAAGCCTGTTAAATGTAACTTTTGTTCCCATCCCCTGTATACGGTGGTGTGCTTGCACTGACACTGTACGAGGGAAGCATTTTAACAAGCTCCCCAGTTGATCCTTATGTGATACCAGGCCAGAGCTAAGAGGCGCCACTAAAAACCATGCAAATAACCAGGACTTCCTGGAATCCAGACTTTCCTCCCCATGCACTGGGTCCACTGTCAGACTTATCCTAATGTTTACAGGGTAATAATAATAATGATGATAGCTAAAATGCATCAAGGCATCTTTGTGCCCAGCACTCTTCCAGGAATTTTGTGTGTTGGCTTATAAAATGTAGGTCGTATTATAATCATACTCATTTAAAAGATAATAAAATGGGAGCTGAGAGATCTGAACAGCTTGCCAGAAGTCACACCACTAGTAAGTAGCAGAGCAAGAATTTTAGCCCAGCTGCACTGGAACACAAGTACTTAAGCATGACGTTGTTCTGAGACAGTAAGTAAAGCGAAAGCAGAAATGGAGAGAAGAGAAGGTGGCTGCTAAAGGGCTTTTCCTGTCCCATACCAATTTCTCTGCCTCTGCATTTCCTAGGTTCCCTTGCCCTTTGTCTCCCTGTTACTTTCAGCCAGGGGAAGCACCCTTGGGAGATGGAAAGTCAAGACAAAGGAAAAGCCAAGTATTCTCCTCCACTTAGGCAGCATCTCTAAAATGACTGGGTCACTCATGGTCCTGCCCCGATCGGGCACCCCTGACAAGAACCAAACCTATACCAGCTGGTATCCCTCCCAGCCGATGATGTTACTGCCTAGTCCTTTTATTCTTCCTGGCCCAGATTGAGGTGTCTCAGAGGTACTGGTCACTCCGCTGCTTCAACATTCTCTTCTGATCTGTTTTTCTACCTGTATCCAGTTCCCTGTAACAGTTCTCTTAAACTACTTGGCGTGACCTTTGTTTTCCTGAGAGGAAACAGTTGACTACAGAAGGCAACATGGTGTAGTAAAAATAAAAATAAAGATAAAATTGATGAAATAACACTTAAACGATACTGATCTAGAAAGGATAGCAAATCTTCCCTTTATATTTTGTATTTAAGATATGAAGGATTATCCTTCTATAACACCTGTCTGCTGATCCAGTAAAACAGTCACTAAAATAAGAATTAATAGGTACATAAATTAAGAACCATCAATAGTTTAGAAAAATAAGAAATGAAAATCTCCTGCCTCCTCAGACTCTACTAAGTCCTTCTCCTCGGATGTCAGTTAATGGACACTAGTATTTTCTTGTTTATTTGTTTGTTTACAATGAATCTGCAGGGTTTTGGTAAACCATAGCAAACAGACCATGAGCATTTATAAATGCCCCCCTCTCCCAGAACTGCGCTAACCTTGTGTAAAGAATATAACAGGGTATATCCGTAATGGGAGAGAAGACATTATAAACATGTAATTTATAATTTTGAAGGTTGGAAAGTGATTGTTGGAGAGCTTTTTATTTAACCAAATAAGACCAAAAAAATAAAATAACTATAGTGACAACAGACAGGGAGCCCAAGAGGAGGCTGCCTAATTTGCCTCTCAAAAGCCCTGAGAGGCTCTGAGTCTGGTTGCAGCAGGAGATGAGGGGCTGAAATGTGATAGGGACTCTCTAGACCAGCCGGAACCCCAATATACCATCCTATAAAGACAATGGACTCTAATTCTGGCAGAAAACAATAGTTATAGTGACGGGTAGTTGCACTGGAATGATATGGAAAAAGATTTGAGCAGACAGAGCCAGGTGTAAGGCTGGTATTCAAAACAAAAGTCTAAGTGAAAAATCTGGAAGCTGAATTGTGAAATTATCAGCCATATTCTCTCCCTGCTCCCATAAAATTAGCAGCAAGAACTCTCAATCCTAAGCAGGAGACTAGAGGGTTTTGGCTACTGATGTTTGTGGAATCCCTTTGTGAATAGACTGGCTTATAAACTTTCACTGAAGCCCACAAAGATAGCAGGAGATAAGATCAGGGTGCATGCTAAGGTAAGACTGAGTAGAAACATTTTGCAGCATATCTTCAATTTGACCCTCATAACCCCCTTCCATGCTGCCTTATAACATAGGGGTCAAACCTACACATACTATGTTAACAGGTTTCCTTTTATGTGGTTTGACAAATGGGGGATGGGCACCTCTTGGAGGTCAGAAGATGGAAGGAAAGAGAGGCAATCATATTTCTCTTCCTGACTCAATCTCATCAGTTGGTTTAGGATGACAGCTTATCTTTACCAGAGACTCAGCTGTTATAAAGTAGCTTTCTAAATAGAAAGAACATGTTGCTTCCACTGCTGGGGCACTGTATCTTAGAACAAACAACTCTGAAGGGCCAGCCTAGCTCCCGAGTTGCTCATGGGGTCAGCTGAAGTAGCCCTGAGCCCACACTGCAACAAGACATTTACCTCTGCTGTACACTGCTTTCTTCCTCTTCTTTTCACAGGTGTTGATCCTGGTTCTGAGGGCATTGCTTAATAAAACCATGCCTGCTCAACTCAGTCTTGGAATCTGTTTCCCAGAAAGTCCTACCTACAAAACCAGAGAGGGCACAATCTATGGTTGGTTTCCATAAACCTTAACCCCACCTCTGAAAATAGTCAATGGTCAAGTTTGAAGGGGCCATCTGTTGCCCCTATGGAAATGGCTGGTACAGCCTTATAAAACATTTTATTCTCTCTGAGTAAGATGGAGAGCTACTGAAAGGGTTTTGGAGAGAAGGTTGATACGATGAGATTTAAATCAGATTCACTGCCTATTAATATGAGGAATATACTACAGGAAGGTAAGGGCAGAAGGAATGAAATAAGTTAGGAAGTTATTATAGCTAAATATCAGATGTGAGACGATGGTACCTTAGGACAGGGTTGAAGTGGTGGTAAGAATAGTTCTGATTTGGAATACAATTTGAAAGTAGAATTAATTATCTAAGAGATAATGTGAGACAGAGAGAGATTCAAGTCTAATTTCAAATATGTGTATGTGGGGTGGGATGGTGCCAGGGAACTGTTCCATTTACTGACATGAAGGTCAAATTAGATGTGAAAAACAGACTTTCACTTTTGAACATGCTCAGTGTTAGATGCCTTTGGATGTCAAACTGGAAAGCCAACCAGAGAGTTTTATACACAAGTTTGTAGGTCAGGGGGGAATATCGAGGCTAGATATATAAATTTGGAAGTCATAAGTGTATAGATAATATTTAAAGCCATGTAAATCAATAAGAGTGAGTATAAGTAGAAAAGAAAAGTGGTTTGAGGGCTGAACCCTAGAAGACTACAACACCGTTAGGGAGATGAGGAAGGGCCAGCAAAGAAGATGGGGAAACAGAAGCCAATGGTGTAGGAGGCGAAGCAAAAAAGAGGTGCTAAAGTGTTTGAAGGAGGAGAAAGCAAGCAACTGTGTCAAATTCTGCTGCTAGATTAAGTAATAAAAGACTGAAAATTAAATATTTGGTATAGCAAAGTGAAGATCTTTGGTGAGTTGGCAAATGCCACGTTGGCGTCCTGGTCGAGAAGAAACCTTAACTGGAGTGGATTAAGGAATGAATGGATGAAAGAAAGTAGAAATTAAAAAAAATATATAGGCAAATATTAAAACGCATTTTTCCACAAAAAGTCAAAGAAATGTGTAAATATGTGATTTAGATATATAGAGAGAAACACCACAAGAGACAGCTCACAAATTAAGTGTTCTCATCTGAAGGTATGTATAAACAAGACTTGCTAGGTTCTGTACAAATAACATTAAAAATTTTAAAGATGTTCATGTATTACATTGATAAAAAATTTATTTTAAAGTACACTCACATATGTGTCATATAGTATTTCGGTTTGTAATCTTAATTCTTGCAAATAACCTAGACTGTAAACTTCATGACAGCAAGATTTTTTCTACTATAGTCACCATTAAATCCCTAGTGCCTAGAATAGTGACCTGCCATATTATAAATATTTTATAAATATTTGTTAGTATGAATGATATACCAACTTTTCTATACCCTCCTTTTAAAAATTAATATCTTCTATAATTTTTAATATCACAACACACAGAGGTAACCCTATTTCACTTTAATGTCTAATAAACTTCTAATGCCTAGTTAATACTATTTATAGATATTATGTCTCTTTCTAGTTTTGCTTTTTTTAAGATTTATTTATTTATTTGAGAGAAAGAGTCAGAGAGAGGATGCCAGGGGGAGGAGCAGAGGGAGAAGGAGAGTGAATCTTCAACCAGACTCCTCTCTGAGCCTGACACCAATGCGAGGCTCAATCCCAGGACCCTGAGATCATGACCTAAACCAGAATTAAGTGTCTAATGCTCAACTAACTGAACCACCCAGGTGTCTGTCTATTTCTATTTTCAGACATCTTTTTAAATTGGAAGGCTACTAATTTGTTTTATATTAACTACATTGCTTAGAACTTTATTATGTTGTCTTTCATTTTCAAATAAATTTAGGAATGAGCAATAAATATTCTTCAGTAACAAATAATTATGAACCTGAGTATTTATGTATAGAATATTTAGTCCTTGATCAATCTATGAAAATGAAGTCTGACAATCTGTAATACATAGCCTCATTACATTACTGCATGGCAATTAGGAATAACTATTAAAGTTTCATATAAATAAGAGTTTTTTTATAAGCCATTCCATACATGTAAAACCTAAGAGTAATATATTGTCCAGCATATGTGAATGGAGCTAAGCTGCTAAATTCAACTGCAATGGTTGCCATAAATAAAACTACCTCAAAATTTGGAGAGAGTTAATTTTTGTTTGTTGCAGTTAGACGATGCTTGCAGAATAAGGTATGTACATATCTTTTATGCAAGGGAACTTCATAAATGGTAGCACCTGGTAATATTTTATTTCCCTTTGTTAGGATAACTAATAAATATCAGTCTAATATTTTATTTAAATATTATATCTTGCAAGCTAATTATTTTCTATGACATATTAGTTTTTCTCTTTGCCATCCCCATGCTTTTTAACCTCCCCCAGTCTGCCCAGGCATAGAAAATTTTTTTTCCAGTGATCCATAAAGTAAAATGCAGCAAACATACTAACAATAATATGTCTTATTATTATAATTTGGTGACAAGTCTAATGACTCTTAAAAATATTCACATGAAGAAAAAACAGGACTGCAGCATGAAATTGTTATCTCTGTCTTAATTCAAGCTCTTCTCTTTCTCTAGGGATCTATATTCAGAGTTTATTAACTACAGTAAGAGATAGCAGGAGATAAAAGTAGGATATAAATGATTAATGCAAAAAATTCAAAATAATTCTATCATGTTTCTATTCTATCCATGAGCTCCCTATATATAGGATAAAATTATTTTAAAATTATGTCCCTTCCACTTACTTTCCCCTGTCCAAATTGTTATTCAAAATATGAAAAAAAAAATTTAAACCGTCTATTTATTAGATATCTAAATAACTCTGCAAACAAGTTCTGTGTATTTTTCTAGCCATGAAATTCAAAGTAGTTGTGTAATAATTAGTAGTCTTTTATGGCTCTAAAGAGGCTGTATTAAAATTTTTTCAGTATTGCAGAGAGTTATGAGGTATAATGATGTTAAAAATTTTTTGAGAGTTTCTTAAGAAAATCTGCATCATAAAAAAGATACTAAATCAGCCTAACATTATATAAATTTATTAAAAGTTAAGTATTTGTTATTTATTATATACATTATTACTTAGTATTCTGTTAGAGAAGTATCAAAATAAATGGCACAGAAACCTAAGTGTATTTTTCTAATATTATTTGATTGCTTTGTAATCAGGAAATTCATTGTCATGGCTTCCTCTTACAATCAAAACACTTTGTTCTCCACATGACCACATAACACTTAAGTTCCTTTTTCAGAAAGCACTTATACAATATCTGAAGATCATAAATGAATTGTGGTCAGGTAATAAAAGATACATTTTTAATGCATATATGAAACAATGGCCAATTTTTCTGAATTTCTACTTATAAATGGGAAAAAATGGGCTCACTTCAAAGAATTTATCAGCTTTAAAATCTCTAAGGTCTCAAAACATGTGCTCAATCTAGTTTTGATTTTGTACTATAATTTGGCATTGATTCAAATGTAATCCTATGAATTTTCTATTGCTGTCCACTGATTTGTAAAGTGACAATAATTATTGAAAGATGTCTCAATCCTTGTCATAGTTACTTCAAAGATGGCTGCAATCATTCCCCTCCTTTTATTACCCTTTCCAATTAGACTTTGCAGTTCCCCTCAAGTGGGGACTTATATTATTCCATGCCTTGCATGAGGACAGGCTTGTAACTTGCTTTGAGCAATGGAATGCAGCACAAGTGATGATGTACCAGTTCTGAGTTTAGGCCTCAAGAAGTAGTGCATAGTTTTGTTCTTTTCTTCAGAATCCTATTGCAACCATATGAAAAGCTGAGAGAGACGGCTGGATGAAGATACAGGGCTCTGTCATCCTTATCACGCCAGCTGATTGCCAGCCAATCATTAACATGAGGGAGGTCATATTAGACCAGTATTCTGCCAACTGGCCACAAATCCCATAAATGACTCCAGCAGAAATTAGCTGAGGCTCATTTACATCCAAAGAACTGCCTAACTGACTAATGGATTCATGAGTAATCTAAGGGGCTGCTGTTTAAAACCATTACATTGTGGGCTGTTTTTTGAAATAGCAAGAAAAACTGATACAACCCCATATGAAGTCCATGAAATATTTTTCTTAGTAATTCTGTAGTCTAAACAAAATTGGAAACTGTGAATTCTACACTCTGATGAATTTACTGCAGAGCTGAGAAAGCATATATAAACCAACTGGAGAAATGTGGAAGCTTTCATTTATTTGGGAGCTCTTGCCAAATTTTGGTACTTTGAACTGTGCAACTGAAAACTGAAGGATATGTGATAATTATGTTACTGTCCAAGGGATATGGACAAAATAGTGATATGCATGTTCAGTAAATCATAGAAAACTAGACCCAAGAGCACTGAAAGTAATTTGAAGGAGTTAATTTGAAGATACAGTTAAAATAAATAAAAAATACTAGAGGGCGCCTGGGTGGCTCAGTGGGTTAAAGCCTCTGCTTTCGACTCAGGTCATGATCTCAGGGTCCTGGGATTGAGGCCCGCATCGGGCTCTCTGCTCAGCAGGGAGCCTGCTTCCCCCTCTCTCTCTGCCTGCTTCTCTGCCTCCTTGTGATCTCTCTCCCTCTGTGAAATAAATTAAAAAAAAAATACTAGAAAAATGGCTCATTATCTTGAAAATGGTTATAAATAGAAAAGTAGACCTAACATTGTTAGTACTACTTTGTTTCATTTGTTTTACATCATATGACACCCAAGTAAAAATTTGGATCTGTTCCTTTAACAGTTTATTATCTTCAAAAGTGACTCTCAAACTATCAAATATGATGTTCTTAAGAGTAAACGGAAAGGTATGCTCTAATTAGGCCCCCTCATTTTAACACAATAATATATATTAAGTCAGATTTATCATACTAAAGAATCTTTACTCCTCTTTTATCCTAATGCTGCTGCCTTGGAATAACTGGTTACATTCACACACAGTGGAAATCCTAGTATTAACATTTTGTAAATCCCTATCAGTTGTTATGGTGTGTTTTCTGAAGCCCACCTAGTTTCATATAGGTGTCTCAGGACAGTGGAAGTTAGAATGAGTGTGGGGAAACTGTATGAAGTTCAACCCCTTTCCTTCTTTCTTTTCCTTCCTCCCTTTCTTTCTTTCTTTCTTTCTTTCTTTTTCTTTCTTTCTTCTTTCTTTCTTTCTTTTTCTTTCTTTCTTCCTTCCTTCCTTCATTCCTTTTAAAGATTTATTTATTTATTTGAGAGAAAGAGAGATGAGAGCATGAGCAGGCGAGGCAAAGGGAGAGGGGGAAAAAGAATCTCAAACAGGCTCCCCACTGAGTGCAGAGCCTGACATGGGGCTTGATCTCATATCCCTGAGATCATGACCTGAGCTGAAACCAAGAGTCAGACACAACCAATTGAGGCACCAGGTTCCCCCTCTTTATCCTTTTAATGAGAGCACTTATCTCTTTAATTTGTTTGATAGTGGGAAAACCACATATCTTGGAAACATGTTATGTCACTACAAAAATATATAACATTACTTGAATATTTTTGCAGAGAACACTCTTGTATACCTGTGTCTGGTGTTTGCCGCAGACACATACTACCATTGTGACTAACTTGCAATTAGTAAACAGAATTCAAGGAGAGAAACTATATGAGAGAAAATCTGGATTTTCTAGACCATGCTGTGACCATAGAGAATTCCTGCGCAGAAACTGATGAGTTAAGAATAAATATATACATACATACATACATATATGTGTCCTTAGTAAATAAAAACTTTTTGAGCAAAATTGTATGAAATGAAAAATATGAAAGATCAAGAAGAAAGGTTCTCTGAGTGAAATGGGGGCAAAATGAAATTAGAAAGAGATAGAGGCTACACCAAAATAAAAGGCTTTTGCACAGGAAAAAAAACCCAATAAAATGAAAAGGCAGCCCACTGAATGGGAGAAGATACTCACAAACAAGGGAAGATATTTACAAATTCCAAAATATATAAAGAACTTTCAGAACTCAACACTCACACATGCACACACATACACACAAACACACACACACAAACACACACACACACACAACCCAAAATAATCCAATTTAAAAATGGGCAGAGGACCTGAATAGACATTTTTCCGAAAAAGATAAACACATGACCAACAAGTACATGACGAGATGTTCAAGGTCACTAATCATCAGGGAAATGCAAATCAAAACCATAATAAAATATTACCTCATACCTGTCAGGATAGCTAGTATCAAAAAGACTAAATAAATAAATAAATAAATAAATAACAAGCGTTGGCAAAGATCTGGAGAAAAAGGAACCTTGTGCACTATTGGTGGGAATGCAAACTGGTGCAGCCACTGTGGAAAACAATTTTTTGAGGTCCTCAAAAAATTAAAAATAGAAATTATATATGATCCAGTAATTCCACTGCTAGATATTTACCACCACCCCCCAAAAGAACCTGTAAATGCTGATTTTAAAAGACATATGCACCCCTGTTTTTATTGCAACATTATTTACAATAGCTAAGATATGGAAGCAGCCCAAGTGTCCATCAATAGATTCTTGGATAAAAAAGGTGTGATGAAGGGGCACTTGGGTTTCTCAGTCTGCTAAGTGTCTGCCTTCAGCTCAGATCATGATCTCAGGGTCTTAGGATCAAGCCCCACATTGGGATCTTTGCTCAGTGGGGAGTCTGCTTCTCCCTCTCACTCTCCTATGCTCTCTCTCTCTCTAATAAATAAATTAAATCTTAAAAGACAAAGAAGGTGTTTCCATTCCATTCCATACACAATGGAATATTACTCCACCATTATAAATGAAGTCTTACAAATGAAAACACTAGCTCAAAAAGATATATGTACCACTTGTGCATTATAACATCATTTACAATAGCCCAGATATGGAAAAAACATAAATGTTTATCAGTGGATGAATGAATAAAGAAGATGTGCTATATATACACACAATGGAATATTACTAAGCCATAAAAGAAATGAAATCTTGCCATTTGGGGAAAAAAAATGAAATCTTGCCATTTGCAACAACATGTATAGACCCAGAGTGTATTACCTTAAGTGAAATAAGTCAGACAGAGAAAGACAAATACCACATGATTTCATTAATATGTGGAATCTAAAATACAAAACAAATGAATAAACCAAATGCAGAAACAGACCCATACAGAGAAGTGATGTTTATCAAAGATGTGGTGTGGGGGGGGGATGTCTAAAATGGGTGAAGGGGAGTGGGCGGTACAATCTTCCACTTATGGAATGAATAAGTCATGAGGATAAAAAATACACCATAAGGAAAGTAGTCAATGGCATTGTAATATTGTTATGGGGATTGATGGTAGCTACAATTGAGGTGAGCATAGCTAATGTATAGAGCTGTGGAATCACTATGTAGTACACCTGAAACTGGTGAATCATTGTGTATCAACAATATTTCAATTAAAAAAAAGAGGGGCCCAGGAGTCATACATCTATTATTTTGACTACAGGTGGAGGCCAGTGTGTTTTCAATATAGTTTTTAATGGAATTATATGGATTCATTAGTGATTGCCATTAAAAAGTAGATTAATCAATTGACAAAGCAAAGAAAAAGCACAATTTTTTTTAATTGGACTAAATTATCAAAACACATTTCTACTTATATTGTTAAATTAACTATTTTATTTTCCAAATAATCTAAAGTAAAGCAAGAGATAGAGTGTTTAAAATGTGGCACTGTGTGTAATTCTTTTTTTTTTTTAAAGATTTTATTTATTTATTTCACAGAGGGAGAGAGATCAAAAGTAGGCTGAGAGGCAGGCAGAGAGAGAGAGGGGGAAGCAGGCTCCCCGCTGAGCAGGGAGCCCGATGCGGGCCTCGATCCCAGGACCCTGAGATCATGACCTGAAGCAGAGGCCTTAACCCACTGAGCCACCCAGGTGCCCACACTGTGTGTAATTCTTAACAGATAGATACATTGCTATTTTGACTATTTCTGTTTCACTGAGAAATAATATCACATCAAATGGTTTTGCTATTGAGTTTCATATCTAGATTATCTATTTTAGTCTTGTGGCACAACAGTTTGCATTCATGTAGATGATACAGTTTATGCATACTTCTCTTAATCTAGAAGGCTATTGTATTATGTTTTCTACAGCTCTTAATTCAGATTTCTGTCCCATATATGAATGCTGCAAGCATGCAAGCATCAGTAACTCTAATCACAGGAGAGAATGAGTTCTGAATAGAATCTAATTACCAAGTCACACAACTTGTGGGTCAAAGATAATTTCAAGATACCTGTGTATTCAATGAGAATATTTTGAAAAAGTATGCAAAAATGTTTAACAGAACCTTGTTTACTAAAATGCATGCTATGAAATCAATGAACCTAGGAATGCGATAGACTGCTCATCTAAAAAAGACTTCCATTTTAATAATTGATAACCCTGGAGGATAGTCATTATTCAGAAAGTTATTCTACAGCATCTAAGGGCTTAACATGAACTGTGATTAATGAGACTTTAGTAAAATACTGTGTAATACTTAGATTTTTATTTGAATTTTTATATTAGCTTACTTTCTTACCATGCCAAAAATCAAACATAACTGACTAAAATTGAAATAAAATGTAAGGCAATTGTAAATTTTAAACCAGAAATTATATTTTATCAATTATTTTTAACTTATTTTTTTCTCACTATGTTGCAAAACAAGTAAGAGAGAAGTATTAAAACAAAACAAAACAAACAAAACAAAAAAACCCCAGTATGACAATTCAGGAGAGACATTTTACTTTTTAAAGGAAATAATGGCAAATCATCATGTGAAAATATTCTTAAAATTCAAACACATTATGCCCCTTTGCTTCTCTTGTAAGAAAAAAGTCAAATTAAAAATAAGAGGCTTAATTATCTCTGTTGAAAATAAGGGAAGGATTTCCCTCCACTCCCTCCTTTTCCTTTGAGCATTTACTTTAGAAAACTTGTAAGTACTTTCTGCTTTGTTTGAAATATATGTAAATCCTTTTGAAGACTAGATTGGCCTTCTCTTACCTTTATGACCCAGGAATGTCTTTCTCAATGACTTTGGAACATCTCTTTGAAATACAAATTTTAAGAGAGATACTCCCCCCATCTCCCAGTTTCTGAGGGAGGGTAGAAGCCCAACTTCAGTGGGCACCTCTCTCCAAGTTGCAAAACTGCCTCCTGTCATGACATGAGCAGTTTGTTTTTCCTCTAGACAAAGCCAATTAATTAACACAAACAGTCACCTCAATTGGCAAGTGAAGTTAGGATGCACTATGTGTAAAAATGGTTACGTCAAGTCCTCTTACTTGAGGGCTAGTTATTGTGTATCTTGAAAACATACATGTAATGGATTGTATCTGCTTGGCCATATGAGGCGGGTGAACTTCTTTTTTGTCTTTGCAATTCCTTAGCAGATTGCCTGTTATGGGCATTACATTTTGGTTTAATGCTTACTCAACAATAAAAATGTTGTCTCTACTACCATTGCAGAGAAGATGTCCAGGATGGGAGAGAAGATTTTGTTTTTAATTATAATTCCCCAATACTATCTTATATTAATTTCCATTCTTGAGCAACACTGGAGACTACTTGATGACTCAAAATGAGGAGGGAGGTAAACATGGAGGAGGAGATATAGAAAGGTAGAGAAATGAAAGATTCACAGAAATTTTTTGGGATTCTTGGGAGGAAAATTCTCTGTGAAGAAAACACCAGAAAATAACAACAGAAATGCTTAGCAAATAGAGTACTTAAAAAGTTTTAAATTTTAATACAAATGTTAAAATATTTTATGTTTAAACAGTATTATGTTATTATATAGTCTTATATTTGTAGGAGACAAAATTCCAAAAAGTGCATTTAATAATGGCATTTACCAAAATACTAGAATTTGACAAGTTAAAAATTTATTGTTTTCATTTCTTTTCTCTCCCCTAATTTATTTCAATTCCTACTCCTAAAAATAAATCTCAATTTATGAATATATGATAAGCATAAATTTTTATCCTATGTTTAAACTCATTTAAAATATTTTAACACGGATTAGTGTAGATTATTCAAAATACAATGCATGTGTCTTAGTGCATGTATTTGAATGTTAATTATAGACAGGTGATTAGAGAGTGTAACAGTAAATATAAAGCATAAGTAGTTTCAACCTAAGAATATAAATCTTGGTTCTTACTAATTATGTTTGCCTTCTTATTCTAGGTCCTTCTACAATTGGATGGTTAAGATATTTGCATTTTCTTCTTGAATTTATCATTTCTTTACTAATACATTTTTTAGATATTTCTAAATTATTGTTGCCATTAAGAAGATGGTCTCATCCATAAATCATAGGGATGTGCATAATTTTCTTAAAATTTTTAGAATTTCCAGATTTCTATTTTGAATTGTTCTGTCTTATCTTAATTGATGACTCACTCTGTTCTCTGCGGCACATGAAAAAGATATCCTCAAGCTAGAGGCTTTTTACTATCCATAGCTTTTTGAGAGTACCAAGAGTTCACTAAGCTAACTAACTTCTAAGACAAAACAATTATTTTAAGGGATTAAAAATTGTTATTGTAATTAGATTTCAGATAAACTCAATAATGTATTTGTTTTTGAGTTCTGCTTTCGGCTATTGCAAATGGAGGAGATATAAGGATTATTTTCTCACATTGGTCAGAAAGATAAAAAGGCCATGCTAAACAAATCAATAAAAAGTCATTTTTTACTGAAAATATTCAACCATCATGGTCATTGTGACCTCACACAAACCAGCGACAGATAACAGAGAAAGAATTGAGGTTCTATAGGGACAAAATGTAGAGGGAAGAAAATAGTTGAATCCTGTATTTTTATTTGATCATATCCAGTGAAGTTTCTTACTTCTTCCCCAACTTTGTACTATCAATCAAGAGCATAATATTTGCATGGAAAATCCCAGTCATTGCATTAGTCTTCACTTCAAGATCACATTTGAATTTTTCAAAAAATTTTACTTGGAATTTACAATAGAACTTCTTAAGTGATTTCTTTTGTGAATAGTTACTCAGATAAAACAGCCAAACTACTCAATCTTAAGCCATAACTCTCAAACACCAACAGGGAATATTTTGAATGTATTGTGTCCATTAAATTATATGGCTTATTTTTTAAAAAGGAATTTATTCTGAGTAACTTATTATATAATAAAAATTATAAAAATGAGGTAACAACAAATATTTGTGGCAATATAAATTAACATCTAGGCATACTGGAATGACCTACTCCCAAAAGCCTGGACTGAGCATTTTCTACAAGCCCTAACCTCCCCATTTTGTCAGATACATACTGTAATGCAGGAGCTCCAACTGGGGAGGATAAGTCAAGAATCGAAGAGTGGGTTTTGTCCAAGCCCAAAACTCCAAGACCAGTCTCCCTGGATTTGAATTCTAAAAATCTAATATCTAAGTCTCAAACCAATCAATGCAATTGCACGTGCACATGCATGGCAAAACACACACACACACACACACACACACACACACACACACACACACATTTATATATTTTCTTAAAAAGAGAGTGAATCAAATAATTTTACGGTGAGGATATATAAAATAATGGGATTCATTTTGGCTTTTTTTAATAGGAAATTGTTGTAACTGAAACAATTAAAAACAAGCCCATTATCTCATGCAGTCACCTCTAGAATCCCAATTTCATGGAGCAGCTTGTTTCTTGATTTCTTATATTGCAGAGTCTCCATTATACCAGAGGAAGATTATTGATTGGCTTTGGTGAATTAAGATATGTAGGACTGGAACTTAAGTGCTCCATAAAAATTTTTAGAAGATTGAAATGGAGTTGAAGAATTAAAACTTGTATTCATCCAAATAAAATAAAAATGATGAAATTACTTACTTTGTGAAGTAAATGGTGTTAAAAGTCATAGGCTATTGATATAACAAAATAGTGAGAACACTATTTCTTTCTGCTCTCACTAAAATTTAGTTTGTATGATCGAAGGAAGGCCATTGATCAAGCTGCAGAAAACTATACCTTACGCTATTGTTAGAGAAACATATTACAACAATTCTCCTCTAAAAAATAAAATCTTCATTTGGTCAGTTAAAGAACCCATATTTAGTGAACTCATATGTAAAGAACCCAGTGATAGTGCTCTATGGAAGCTCTTATTTTTGAATTGACTACACATGTAGTAACTTATATATATATACACACAAACACACATATATATATATGCATATATATATACACACATATTCATATATATGTGTGTGTGTGTATATGCATATATATATATCTTCAATATACTTAAAAATTTTTTCTTTATTTAGTAATTACATTATATCAAGGTATTCCCCCAAATAAATTCCTTGAGTAATCAATATTATATTCATATATTCAATTGAAACACATAAGAAAAAGGATGGAGAGCAATAATCAACAGGGTAAAACCATGAGTAATATTATATTTGGGCTAAAATGAGATAAGGCTATGAAGCAATAGACTCATTTTTTCCCCTACTGATCATTATGTGGCTCTGAAAACTAGACGAAAAAGGAATTCTTGTCCCTCAAAATAAATAATTAATAACCACTCCAGTTACTCTAAAATAACCAGTTACTCTTGTCTCTGTCATTTCTTCCCTGTGCTACTATGAAAAATGTTATTTCATATGCTGGAATTTCATTTTCTTGGCCATGGAGTAAATATTATTGGGCTAAATACTGATGTTTCATGATAATAATGATTGATGGTAATGTTGTTTTAAGAAAGAAAGGGAAGGAGGGGAGGAAGGGAGAAAGAGAGGGAGAGAGGGAAGGAGGAAGGAAGGAAGGGGGGAAGAAGGAGGGAAGGGTTACATTACCTTAGGTGCNACCCAGTGATAGTGCTCTATGGAAGCTCTTATTTTTGAATTGACTACACATGTAGTAACTTAAATATATATATATACACACAAACACACACATATATATATGCATATATATATACACACATATTCATATATATGTGTGTGTGTGTATATGCATATATATATATCTTCAATATACTTAAAAATTTTTTCTTTATTTAGTAATTACATTATATCAAGGTATTCCCCCAAATAAATTCCTTGAGTAATCAATATTATATTCATATATTCAATTGAAACACATAAGAAAAAGGATGGAGAGCAATAATCAACAGGGTAAAACCATGAGTAATATTATATTTGGGCTAAAATGAGATAAGGCTATGAAGCAATAGACTCATTTTTTCCCCTACTGATCATTATGTGGCTCTGAAAACTAGACGAAAAAGGAATTCTTGTCCCTCAAAATAAATAATTAATAACCACTCCAGTTACTCTAAAATAACCAGTTACTCTTGTCTCTGTCATTTCTTCCCTGTGCTACTATGAAAAATGTTATTTCATATGCTGGAATCTCATTTTCTTGGCCATGGAGTAAATATTATTGGGCTAAATACTGATGTTTCATGATAATAATGATTGATGGTAATGTTGTTTTAAGAAAGAAAGGGAAGGAGGGGAGGAAGGGAGAAAGAGAGGGAGAGAGGGAAGGAGGAAGGAAGGAAGGGGGGAAGAAGGAGGGAAGGGTTACATTACCTTAGGTGCAAAAAAAAAAAGAATACTTAGAAAAACACATTTTTTAATAATTAACTTTCAAAAATAATTCATTTATTTCTAAAATGCAATTTTTACAGTGTTTGTCCATTTATTTATATTAAAACCAATGATTAAAGATTCAGTTTATTTTTTATAGTCTAGGTGATAGTTGATATTACAACCACAACAAGAAATTTTGTCTCCTTAGAGCAATAAATTCTTCTGGCAAATAGCTAAAATGAGAATGGTTTTTAAATCGAATTGTTTCCCAAGCTGCATGTAATGTCTGAAAGCTCTCTGCTTGATTCATTTTTTTCATAAACAGATGTCTCAGTGTAGAAATAAGCATAACAAAAAACGTCAGGGTAGACATTGATATATTTTGTACAAATGGAGTTTCATTACCTGCCTCTTTCAGCACAAAGTATCAGTGGTTAACTTTAAAAGGTCTTGCCTTTTATTTAATTGCACCATATCTTTAGGCTCTATGTTATACTTTGCTATCATGTGTTTGTCGGAAGAGACTGAAATGATTGGGAAATCAGTTTTCTTCCTTGGACCTATTTTTTTTCTTTAACTTTATTTACTGATTCATAGCTTTTCCTTTCCCTGTGATCTATTTTTATTCAGAGGAGAATTGAATACCTCTCATCCTGCTAAGAATGGGGACTTTCTATCACATTACCTCTGTATTTAAAGAATTCCACTAAGTCTCAATACAGCAGAGAATTGATTTTTAAGATCTTGATTTTAACTCTCCAGATTTACACATCATTTTATTGGTTCTTTTTCACTTTATTTTTTTTTTCCTTTTTTTCTTCCTTGCCAGAACAACTTCACGGCTTACCCTCTGAAAAGCTTTGTCTACATTATGCTCTATATCTTGGGGTGTTATAACATCTCTGGCCATGAGCATTCATAGCATTATTTCTTCTTCTTCTATAATTGTATTTTTTAAATTATGCCAAATAATCTATATTCTACCCACTTTGGACATATCCTTATCTCCTTTGGATACAGTAAGGGTCAAGAAGAGCAAGCAGTGAAATAGGCTGCCATAACTACCAAATGTACAAGCTAGTTTACAGAACTCACTTTACCAGCAGAATGAGCTCCATTTTATCCCAATTTGCGGATCCTGTCTATGAAGCAATGGACATCGCATAGAATAATTGAAGTGACATGGATAATAAACCACGTAGTTTATTTGTAATAGCTGACCAGTTGTGTAGGACATACCACAAGTGTGCAGGAATTAAAACTTGGTATCCTAAGTTTTATTTGTGATTCTGAGAAAATGGCTTGCCAGGGTAAAAAGGATTTCATCTTTGTTATTCCACCCTTTATTTCAACTCTCAAGTTCTTTCCTGGGATCTCCTTGCAGGTAAAGTTGGCTATGAATCCTATTTAATGTATATGTTTTTATGTGGCTTTTCTAGTTGTTATTTAAATATAGAATGAAGTTTGTGCTCAGTAATCAGGAATAGAAGATAAATAGTTTTGTCTTTGCTTCTTTGTCCCATCCCCCAAAAGTGTTCCTAATATATCCTGTTTTTATATGACAAAAAATAAATATTACCTAGCCCCTCTTCCTTTCTTGATGACCAGGGAAATGCAGTGTAATGCATGGCACACACAATATTTATTTTTCTCAATACATGTCCCCCTTTTTCTTTCCAAAAACAACTTATTGTACTGTTCCACATTAATTTTGCTACCTAGCTCTTATAATAGAATTGTCGAACCAGACTAATACAACCAAACATCTTGCCTAGTATCAAGCTTTACAAATAATCTCCAAGTACAGGCAATCAATACATTCAGATGAAGTAGAGGCAAGTCTGGACATCAAGAGTAGTTCCCCAGGTCCTGTTGTCCCACTACAGAAATGTGTCCTCTATCCCAGAATAAGAGATGAGGACTCCAAGAAAGGCTATGGCGGGAGGAGTGTCTGAGTTTTCAAATATCTCCAGTTCGTATCCCACAGAGCTACACAGTTCCAGGAGCATCTTTTCCAGGACTACATCCCTCATAAATACACAGATACTGGGTTCTCCTTATAGGCGGTTCTTAACCAGAGACATTCTGCTAATGGCATTTCAGAGATAAATTCTTCCTCCTAGCAATATCACTTGTCTTTTAATCTTGACTTGGGGTGATGGAGATCTAGTCGTCTTCCATCTTTTCTTCCTTCCCAAGGAGCCCCAGGAAAAGAAAACAAATGCCCATCAAGCCAACTACCATATGTACCTCCTTCATCAGAGCTATACTTTTGTTTCAAATACAATAGATTTCCAGGACAATTTGGTGACCCTATGAGATACAAAGAAAACTTCAAGCTCAAGTTTATCATTTGTTCCACCATGTGATCAAGCCCGGCCTCTCTCTGGTTGTATTCCCTGCCGTATTCCTCCTTATTCTGCATCCTCCTTCCTACCATAGCACGGAGCTTCTGCCTACTTGTGGTTCTGCCACAGTGACAATGCTACCTGTCTCTTCGCTTTCATCCTTACTCCTTCTTCTGAAATGAACACCTTCAACCAGTTTTCCTTGCTGCACTGATTCCAGTTTCTCCTTCATGATTACTCCAGAAGGTC
This sequence comes from Ailurus styani, assembly GCA_002007465.1. NCBI lineage: Eukaryota > Metazoa > Chordata > Mammalia > Carnivora > Ailuridae > Ailurus > Ailurus styani. The sequence continues at coordinate 6,512,769 of LNAC01000010.1, read as the reverse complement.
ACCTATCTGACCCCGGTATGAAATATGATGACCTTTCCCATACCCCCTCCATCCTATGCCTCTATACATTTACCACACTCTACAACAGTTTCTCATGACATGCTTTCTTCTCTTACGTATTTCTAAGATCTAATCCATATTGCCGCAACACACACTACAGTGTCATACATGAACAATGGGAAGTTCACAATTACTAAATGAACACCTGCTTAATGAATGAAGCTGGTCTCTAACACAGTCACATTCTTCTTCTCATTAAAAAATGAGTGCAAGGTTCTGGAGATGCAGTCACAAAAAAAAAAAAAAAAAAAAAAAAGCCAGTACTCTGCTTTCACCTGAGGGCACAATGTAGTGTTCTCAGGAAGCTCTTTACTGGTCAGCTCTATCAAAGTCCCTTGTGGGGGCAGTGGGCCAGGAAACTAATTAAAATTCAGATTTCCAGGCCAACCCAAGGCCAAAAAATTAGAATCTCTGAGAATGACTTTAAGAATCTATACCTTTTTAAGAATTTCCCAGACTTGTTCTCACACACACAAGAAGTTTAAGAATGTCTAAGTATAATTCAGTGAACTAGAGAGAAACTTTAGGTTAAATTTCACTGTATTAAAGCAACGAGGCCATAATAGATGTGATCCATCATTTTAGCAATTACAGGATTTCATCAGAGTCACAATAAAAATAATTTGAGCTGTAAAAGGAAACACACACAAACACACACACACTTTCCTGCAAGCAGAACAAATATTCAAAATTAACGTATTTCTCAAGGCTTGGTAAACCCTGACTACTTACAAAAGACAAAGTCCCTGAATACTACTGATTTTTTTCTTTTTTAAAATACTTATTAACAGTATCACTCATTATAATCATTATAATATATACTAACTTGTTTTGCTATTAATTATTGCACATATTTTCTTCTGAAGATTGGCCATTCCTTAAAATTAAGGATTGAACATCTTTGATAATCCCCACTGCCCCTAGTAAAATGAGTGAAACAGAGAACATCACAGCTAATACAAAAATAATTCAAGAGTAAAATTATTTCTACTTAAATGGCAAAATACAATACACAGACGATGAAACATCCAGTCAGGCTTTATTCATTTAATTAGTTTAGACTAGTGTGTTTAGAAATAAGCCAATTTATATGGGACACTGTTTCTATGTTCTTATCATATTTTCTTACACCATTATTTGAAAATTGGAAAAGTACATTTGCAGTGGCTTGAGGACATTGTAGTTATATTTAGACAGAACTGAACATGAACCCGAGGATTACAGGAAAGATGGACCTAGCTCGCAGAAAGAGTAAGAGAGTGTTAATTTGAGTTTTTCCCTGACGTGCAGTTTTATTTTTCAATAGGATAGAAGAAATACGTATCACCCAACTCAGTACTGTTTGTTTCTCAAAAAGCCCCTAAAATTTTTATTCTTCAAANTAGAAGAAATACGTATCACCCAACTCAGTACTGTTTGTTTCTCAAAAAGCCCCTAAAATTTTATTCTTNAAAAAGCCCCTAAAATTTTTATTCTTCAAACAGTTTTTATGGCAACTACAATATCATACTCACAGGATTACACTGTAAGCTTTTCTCAAGTTTCTTCAAAGAGCACAGCTTTAACTGACCTTCCAGCTGGATGCATAAGCCCTTGATGCTTTGAGGATTTTACTCAGTCTGAAGTAATAATGAGTGTTTGTTTTCTTTTTTTTCTAGCTGATTCTAAAAATTCAGAAAACTAAATTTACACATTACTAAGCAAGAACAATATTTATATTAATAAAATAATACATTGTGTATGAAATATTTTAACATGTCTTTGCAGTGACAAAGTCACTCAGACTTTAAAAAACCTCAGATTTATACAAATATTTTATGTTCTTCTATTTGTATTCATCATACGTGTTAAACATTTACTGAATTTCAGGTTCTAAATAAGATGTGACAGTGGTGGAAATATGAATGACATATTTTTTATATTCAAGGGAGTTCAGAGCTTATTAACTAGATTAGAACATGTGAGCAAACAGTGTTCTAAAAGCTAGAAGAGATTAACACCAGAATAGAAATTAATATAAATTATGGTATATGAATTTTGGTAAGATATTTCATTGTTTTAGGCCTTAGTTTTCTCATTTGGAAAAGAGAAATAATGCCAAAATGGAAGAATTATTTATAAGTCATAACACAGTGTTGTTTGCACTCTATAGAGTGCTCAAAAAAAAAATAGAGTGAAAAAAAAAAATAGAGACTCAAGATGTGAGTAGGATATTACTATTACTTGAGAAGTCTTTATCAAAGCAGAGGAATTTTACCTGGAGTTAGAGGAAAGGAGGGTAGGAGAAGACAAAGATGTGATGTTCCCAGTGGGAGTTGAGAGGCAGAAAGAGCATCACAGGTAATCATAGGAACAATATAAAGGAAAAGATATAAGAAAATCTTTTCCTATTTCAATAAAAGACTGAGGACAAATTCTTAGTAGACAATATCTCTACTGTGATTTCATAAATGAATATTCAGGTTTTTTTGGCACAGTTCACAAATTTTTTAGAAAGGTAGCCACCTGGACCATTTCATTTTCTTTGTGTACATTATTTTTTCTTCAGAAGAGAATGCAGGATAGGCTAAATGACTTAATATAATTTGGTCAGAAATGCAAGAACTACTTAAGTCGATAGAATAAAACCATCAAAGTCCTTAATAACAACCCACACATGGAAACCATTGTCCGTGACTGATGACATGAACTAATGACATGATGTGTAGTTTAAACAAAGGTGATTGTCATTGGACCATAACTGCATCTTTATAATGAACCGTGTATGTATTAGTTTTCAGGGTAGGTGTGAGGATCACAATAAGAGAGCAATCCTGTTCTGGGAAAGAAGGGAGTAACATACACTCATGTTTGTTCCAAACTGTGCATGCAGATCAAATAAATTTTTATCAGTCACACTGGGAATATTGAGACACAATGGACAGCTCTTACACTAAAACTCCTCTTCTAAAAAAAGGAAAACAGTTCTTTGATTTTTATCATCATAAAATAATAATATTTGTTAGCAATTTGCTTAAATGACACAAAACAAAAAGTATACGAGAATGAATTTTTGGTAGAATTCTACTGTTTAAAGACTCTGCCAAAATTTTTTTGGCAGATACTTTACTACTTACTGTGCCAAGAGAAACGGTAGGTATTTTTCTTGCTGATCTTTTGGGGTAAAACTAAGTTCCGTAGTCATTTTATATTTTATCAAAACTGATGATATTACCATAAAGAATCTAAAAAATAATATTTTACATTACTGTTTAACACAAACTTAAGGAATAATATTTAAGTTTTCAAGGACAGAACTCAAACATAATTCTGGCTTTCAAGCTACAGATTTTTTTCCCTAGGAATTAACTTTCATTAAAGGATTTTTTTTTTTTTACTTTTTTTTAAAGGCAAAATTCATACTTTTTGCTGCCAGTTCTTGCAGGGAGTTTAGAACCCTTGCCATCCACCTTAATCAGGTAAGATATGCAATTTTGCTGAAGAATGCCAAGTTTTATTCTATGAGACTTTGACTTAAGATAGTGCCTGATTTCACACTAAAACAATATGAAAACAAAGGGATGTACATTTTCAATAGCACTGAAGAATAGGTGTGATGATCAAAGATATGACAGGCTCCAGAAAAAAAAAAAAATCACAGCAGGGAAGAGATCATAAGGACTACTAGTAGAAGCTGAGAACAATCTAGGAGTGACTATAACCCTTTGTCACTGTATCTACAGATTTACTTTTGGGGCACAAGTTCCTAATTGATTAAAGAGAAAGAAACCATCTATCTCTTTCTTACTAAAGGAACATTATTTTCTGAGGCATATTTCTACTGCCAACATTCCCATTAGGACTTCTCTTTCCATATCTATTTTAAGATTACATTTCACAATAATGTTATACAAATAGTACTATGCAATATGATTGGTGTTACATTTTGAGATAGTACAGAGAGAAAATTACGAAGAGCCACAGAAACAATAAACTAGCGATGCAGTATTGTTTTACAGATTTATGCTGACTACAGAGAACATCTAGTTCTCCCAAAATAATCTTCCACGCAGCCTAAGCTAAGCATGTAATAAAAGAACTCCTTCTAGTACAACAGAGCCAGTTCAAATACATGACAAACAAAAGAACTTAGCTTTAGACTGTGAATGACACTGATGTAAGAAACCAAAATCTGACATTTACCTTGTGGACTGTGAAAGGTGCCGGGAGGATTCCAGCATGTGAGACTGAGTAAAATATAAAATAATAATAATAATTATTATAAATAAATTGTAATTAAACAAACATGGAAATATGAAAATTTCAAAAGCATAAGTTAACCGTTGCTTTTGAAAAGCAGAAAAATGTCCTATTTTCAAATAAGTTTTAAAAACTTAGACCGAATACTTTTAAATAACTTGTTTCTGTTAATAACTAATAAAAGAAGTACCTTTACATTTTTAAGAGAAAAATTTTGAAATAATAAACTCACAGTTCCAAGATAATCAAATTTGAGCACAGAAACATGAAAAAACTCATAATAAAATTGTTTAAAACCAATAATAACAAATAAGTCTTATAAGTAGTCAAGAAAAAAGACATTGTCTACAGATAAAGATGACAGCAGATTGCTCATTAGAAACAATTCAAGCAGGAAGACAGTTAAGCAAATTCCATAAAGAACTGAAAGAAAACAAAAAAAATCTTTCAAATACAAAGACAAAATTAAGATATTTTTAGACATGCAAAAGATAGAACAATTCATATGCATTCAGACATAGCTAAGCTGTATCAATTTTTATGCCAGATAAGAAAAATGGACCCCCACAAAGGGATGAAGAGTAGTATACATGTAACATGTAATTGTCTTTCTTACTACTTCAGTCTTTAAAAAAGATAATTGGCCTTTTAAACAATAATTCTAATGTAATATGGTATTTATAACATTGTACAAGTAAAATGTATAATATCAGTAGAACAAAGGTCAGAGGAGAAAAATAGAAATATCCCAGCATCTCAAATTAAATATTCCATTTAAAAATAAAATCTTCTGTTGTCCTTGACCAGTAACATCCTCTAAAAACTAAGTCTAATGGATTTCAAACTGACTGATGTGATAGCATTTATCATCTATCAATTCTATATGATAATTCCAATAATCTTTCAAGTTCTCCAAATTTAAAAACATTGTTCAGATATTGGTGGCCGCAGAGAAGGGCTAAAGTATGTTACAGCATTAAAGATAAACCATGGGGCAATTCCAGTTTGATTTTTGCTTAGTTCATTTCTTTCTATTTTTTAGTCATTTGGCATTTCTGAAGCCTGGCCTATATCTAAGTATGGTTTATATTTTAACTGTCTTTTTCACAATTACACACCTTGCATGTTAAAATGTATAAACATTTTTCACCTTTACTAAGAGTGATGACTGAACTGAAACACATGGACCACTGGTCTGATTTTTCCACTTCTAATAGAAACAGGAGTTAAAAACTTCTTCTTCAGTGTATAAGTAAGTAATGCAAACTCTGTCACAAATGGTAGCTGACCTCCTGCATTGGGGAGACATTAAAAGAAGTAAGAACCATGGCAGAGGAGAAGGTATACTCGGTCTAAAGAGAGCTGAATTTCAGCAAATGATTTTCATATTAGATTGCTAGCCTGGATATCGAATTCTAAATGTGAATTCTCGTGAATTTTATGTGTTGATAATTAATATTAAAATTGATATGTCATGGGCCAAGACACTGTAAGCCAAACATATATGTGTGTATATATACTATAATGTATGTATGTGTCCAATGTGTAAAAACATAATAAAACACAAAAAATCATGCATGTGTATCCACAAACATTTATATACACATGCATGCACATGAACACACACACACACACACACAAATTCATAAAACTGCAGGATTTATTAGGACCCCGGGTCCCTAGTTTTTTTGGGGGAAGGGGGGTTGCTTTTTTTGTTTTGTTTTTTAAGATGATTTTGTCTAAGCTGAGCATTATTAGGCTTTAATGCTTTGGAATAGAAATATTTGGAAATATACACATTTGGAAAAAATAGTTTGGTGGATAGTATCACAACAAAAGGAAGTCTATTTAATAAAACTAATTTAGGGTGCCTGGGTGGCTCAGTGGGTTAAAGCCTCTGCTTTTGGCTCAGGTCATGATCTCAGGGTCCTGGGATCGAGACCCGCATCGGGCTCCCTGCTCAGCAGGGAGCCTGCTTCCCCCTCTCTCTCTCTGCCTGCCTCTCTGCCTCCTTGTGATCTCTCTCCCTCTGTGAAATAAATAAATAAAATCTTTAAAAAAAAAACAAAAAAAAACACCTAATTTAGCAAAGGAGGTTTTTTTTTTCACATCTCCATATTCATTATTTTTCATGGGTATAAACCTTGATTTGACCTGGTCCTTCAGTGTTACTGGTTTGGTTTTGTTTTGTTCTTTAATCTACTTTTTGAAAAGACCTTTGAAATTCACTTTCTCTTTGTTGCCTGTTACAGGACTTGTACCACAGACTTGCAATGAAGCTTTCTGCCTCATTGAACCACTTTCACAGACTCTGTATTAAAAGGAATGGGTTCTTTCTTCCCTTCTTCCATTCTCTCACCCTTCCCACGTGAGGACAAAGAATTCCTTTGAAGACAGCCTATAGATTTCAACATATCATGAAAGAGGTTAGAGTGTGTTTTACTTTTTTTCCACAAGCCCCAGAAAGCATGAAGTTGTTGCTACCAATATCATTATTCTGTACAAATTTGAAACAGATTGGACAGAGTGTAGCTCCAAATATAGAAACCTCCTAGATTTCCTATGCTTTAAAGAAAGGTGAGATCTTAAATTTGAAATTCTCAATAACACTTTCATTGCTTTATTTCTTCTCTTAGTTTCAAATTATCTTTGGGTAGCAAAAAAATATACATAGTAAACTCAACAAAATATCCGTAAATGCTGTGGTTTGAAATAATGTTTATCATATTTACAGTTGTGGATAATAGGAAGGATATGATACAAACATATACAATTATATCATGTATAACTGAAGTTTACAATTGTCCAGTAAAAACTAACAAATCCTAAATTAACAAGAGAATAAAAGCTAGCAATGGTTTAGTATTTATCATGAAGTAGTGGACTTCTGTAAGATACCACAAAAGATTACCCTCCTTAATTTTTTCTTTTATTAAACTAAATACTTAAGTCACCAAACCAGAAACTGGTATACTCCTCTCATTAAAGATATGTAGAAAGAAATGGATCTATTTGTCTATTAATACCTTATGATAGAGACAGAAACATCTTCAGCACTCTTGTAATCAGTCTGAGCTTAACTTGTGCATGGAAGGAAAACTTCTGAAGGCAGATGAAATTTGAAAAAACTATATTCATATAAGAAGTTCAGTGGCAAGTTAGAAGCAGGTATGTACACATTCACTGAAAAGGGGGGATATGGGTAGTTTTGCAGGAGAAAAAAATGAGCACCAAAACAGTCTATTATGCCTTGATTTTTAAAACCATCAATAGAAAATTAAATCCTTAAACCACTAAAAGGACATTTCAACGTCGTGTTGAAGTGACTTATACAAGATTAATCTTCCCATCAAGATCAATTACAAAATCTAGAAAAATGCACAAGGCAAATATTTAAGGGATGAACATCCCTGAGAGGTGGAGATCATACCAAGCTGAGTTCCAGAGTCCCTTCAGCTTTTTCTTTGAATGATTTTCCAAATCGTAACAGGGAAAGTAGAGGCTTAAAAATAAAAAAGGGATATCTGGGTCTTGTTGCAATCTTACCAAGTCAATGATAGTGAAGACATACTTTGAGACTGACGAACAGACTGAGATATAAGAGGAAAGCGGAAAGAGAGAACTCCATAAATATGAGACTAAAATTCTGTTTCAGATTTGTTCATAAAGCATGAATTCGTTTGCTAAATCTGCCATAACAAAATACCACACCAGGTGGTTTGAACAACAGAAATTTATTTTCTCACAGTTCTGGAAGATCAAAGTGCCAGTATGGTTAGATTCCTCTAAGGCCTCTCTCTTTAGCTTTTTTTTTTTTCTTAGGGAGAGAAGAGAGACAAAGAAGAATGGGGGAAGCAGGAGGAACGGGAGAGAGAGAGAGAATCTTAAGCAGGCTCCATGCTCAACTCAGAGCCCCATAGGGGCTCAATCTCATGATCCTGAGATCATGACCTGAGACAAAATCAAGAATTGGCCACTGAACCTACTGAGCCACCCAGGTGCCCCCTCTCTTTTTAGCTTTTGAAAGACTGTCTTTTTGCTGTCTCTTCACAGTCATCTCTCTGGCATGCACATCCCTGGTGCCAATCTCTCTTAAAAGTATACCAGTCAGCAAATAAAAATAATTTAAAAAAAGAAAAAAAGTATAGCAGTCATACTGGATTAGAGTCCCACCCTAAGAGTCTCACTTTAACTTAATCACCTCTTCAAAGACCTTATCTACAAACGAGGTTACATTCTGAGGTACTGGGGTTTGGGACTTCAACACATAAATTTGGGGAACACAACTCAGCCCATAATAAAAGTATTTGCAGACACTAAAATTGCATATTTAAGAAGTGATCCACACAAAGCAAAAAGCAGTAGTTATGTGACTAAAGCTCTCCACAAAAATTTTAGCAGTCTTGCAATGCTGAGGGGACAGAGGAAATTCAGGTCCCACCAAGATGAAATTTCTTTAGTTAAGAGAAAAAAGAAAAGAAAAAAGAAAGATTTTAAGTTGAAATCACAGAGTGGCGAAAACCAAGAATTATTCTTTAGAGAAGAACAACTGAAAATAACTAGCACTAACACAACTTGAAAAACACCCTTACCTGGATCCAGGTAATCTAAAATTTTTCTAACTACTTTAAAGAAAAACATTAAATCCTTTTAAGAGGAAGAGAACATAACATGGAGCCTTGTCAGTTTTCTTTCTTTCTTTTTGTTTTAAGTATCTGGCACTCAATAGATCATAGACATTCCAAGGAAGAAGAGCAAATGAAGCAAACCAAATAAATCAAAAGCAACAAAACGATGTAAAAAGACCCACAAGTCAACACACTATTCCTACTAAAAGAGACTGGGGAATTCCAGCTTTGGCACCAAAATAAAAACAGTTTAGAAGTCAGTACTCCTATACTCACATGAGGCAAAGCTGAAAGTACTTCTGGTTTTGACCTATTAGAGAGCTGCGAGGCTCTCTGTGCACTGTGGCGCACACTACCGCTCCCAAATTGGAAAGGACAGGTGAATCCAGAGTCACAGGTTGGATCTGCTCACCTGGCATAGAAGCCACCAGAGCCATAAACACTGACAGATATACTTAAATAGTACTTTTGATAACTGTTGAAAACTAGTATATATTAGTTTCAGAATGAAAAATTCCTGGGCCTGGAGTCCTTTGGGGACACTCAAATTTTTGCTGTGAGGAAACATAGCAGGTTCTCAAGGTCAAGATCCAGGAAAGATCCCTTTGTAACTGACAGCACAAGGACAAGAGTGGTCATTATAAAATGCCTAAAGAGCATCCTTTCTAACAAAGACCTGCTTTGAAGGGAGAAGATTTTAGCAGAGCTTTATCCCACCTGGAGGATGCATTCTTCACATTCAAGCCCTCCCTTTTACCATTTCTCCCTTTTGATATAAGGAGAAAAATACTATAGCACTGGAGAAATATTTGTAAAGGGTACAGCTCAGAGACAAAGATCCAAGGAAAGACTAATATTTATTCATAAGATTATAGAATGCTTTCCCTCCCCCACGTCTCACCATAGCAACAACAGGGCTAGGGCATAATTACAGTGTAACGTAAAAGGGACATTAGGTAAAAACTAAGGAAATCTGGGTAAAACACAAACTTTAGTCAATAATAATGTATTAATATTGGTTCATTAAGTTTAATAAATGAACGATATTCATGTAAGATAATTATAGAAACTGGCTGTAGGGTATACGAAAACTCTCTATACTATGTAATTTTTCAGTAAACTTGCAAGTGTTCTAAAACACAAAGATTCTATTTAAAAATTTTAAATTTGGAAACATTTTTAAAAGATTTTATTTATTTATTTGACAGAGAGAGGGAGCATAAGCAGAGGGAGCAGCAGAGGGAGAGAGAGAAGTGGGCTTCCCGCTCAGCAGGGAGCCTGATGTGGGGCTCAATCCCAGGACCCTGGGATCATGCCCTGAGCCAAAGGCAGATGTTTAACCCACTGAGCCACCCAGGCACCCAAAATACAGAAATTTCTAAAAAGACTCACGGGTAATCTAGATATTAGACATATTAGACAGGGAATGTATGTAATCATAATTAGTTCAAGAATAAAGAATAATATTGCAGGCAACAGCAATTTATGAAAGAGTTAAACAGAAATTCTAGAATAGAAAAAATACCATAAATATAATTAAGATACATCAATAATACAGTAAACATCACAAAAAAAGGATAAGTAAATGAAAGATCAACTTAGGAAAAATTCCAGTTGAAGCACAGAGAAAAAGAAGACTGGAAATTCAGAAAAAGTGTAAAAGACACATGGAACATAGCACAATGATCTAATATAAAAATTGGAATTCCACAGAAAGAAGAGATAATAGATAAAATTTACCAAGTCAAATATACAAAATGCTCTATGAAATGCAGGAAATGTACTTTCTAATTATTTCTAATCCATCCATAGATATATTATAGAAAGACTATAGAAAGTCATACAGTATTAACTCTAAGTTGACTGAAAATTTAAGGATGCATACTGTCACACCAATAAGTATAGCTAAAATGCCAATAAATACATTAAAAATGGANGAAAGACTATAGAAAGTCATACAGTATTAACTCTAAGTTGACTGAAAATTTAAGGATGCATAATGTCACACCAATAAGTATAGCTAAAATGCCAATAAATACATTAAAAATGGAATTTTGATATACAACAAGTCATATAAGAGGACTTGAAAGAGAAAAGAAAGAAATCAAACACAGTAAAGAAAAATGGGGGAAAATGACAAAATGGACCAATAAACTGGAAAAAGAAAAGCAACAAAAAGGATTCTATGAAGGAATGAAGGGTAAAAGGAAGAAAAGAGAGAGGGAGGGAGGAAATGGAGAGACTGAGCTTTTGGCTTGGAGCCTCTAGGATACTCATGGGATGTGCTCTGGTGCCAGAAACAACTCATTTGTATAAAATAATTAAAAGACAAAACAAACAAAACAGAGAAGTATGGACAGCCACTTTAACAAATCGTGTCAGGCCAATCTGGTAGCCATGTGTAAAAGTATATAGTTACATATTTACCTCACACTATATATCAAGAAGAACTCTATATTAATCAGAAATTTAAAAGTTTAAAACCTGTAAAACCATAGATAAAATCTCATAACTTTGAAATAGAAAAGCCATTTTCAAATCAAAGGCATGTGGTATGTTTGTATTTCTTATATTTATTAATAATAATCTGAATGCATACAGGGGGTTTCTGGAGCAGAGACAGCTTAATTATTATTATTTACATAATAGTGGCTGCCCTGACTCTCTTTTGCCCTAGTTTTTGCCCCATGGCAACGTGATGAAAACTAGATGTCACCTGTATGTAATGGGGTCTGGGCTGTAGGTGAAAACATGAACAAAATCAACTCAGTACACACTACCCTTCTCCTCACCTTGAAGGAGGGAGAAAACCGGTTGTTTCTTGGATAGGTTCTGATTTATATCATCTTTTGTAATGTAAATAAATCTATCCCGGGGAACGATAAGAACATTGTCTTCTGCTTTGCAACCCATGGGTATCTCCCTGTCCCAGTCTCCGCACTGTTTGGAAAGTAAACGTACATTTCCAGAGTTGAGTAAATCTCTCCCAGATTCTCACTGTTGTAAATCAACTTCTAAGACTTGCTCTTTTAGACTAGGTCCCAAGCTTCGGCAGGATTTTTCTCAGAAAGCCCAAACTGTTCAGAAACATAAAATATATTCTCCGTGTCATGAAAGTTAATAGCATTGAGTACCTAAAAATTAAAATTCTTCCTTCACAAGAATAAGCAAGTAACATAAAATTATATAATTTTCAATGCCGATTTTTTATTATTGTATTAAAGTATACTAAATATGCTAAATTTTAAGAGGAATTTATCATTTTCTTATTTAGCATGCACTGAATGATACAATGGTCAAAGCTTTGATTTCATTTTGAAATTAGTAAACATAACTCAAGATAGGGAAGTTATTTTATATCTTTGAATTTATTTATTCCTGAACCACATGATATTTGTGGATTTTTTTATTTATAAATACTCACATGTACACATACTATTTTCAGTCAGAATAGAGATGCCTTTATTTCTTATTCTTGAGTTAGTGGGTAGGTATTAAAGATAATTTTAGAAAACTACTTCTCATTATTTTGATTTTTTTAAAGATCTTATTTATTTATTTGACACAGAGAGAGAGATCACAAGTAGGCAGAAACTCAGGCAGAGAGAGGAGGAAGCAGGCTCCCCGCCGCGCAGGGAGCCCGACGCGGGGCTCAATCCCAGGACCCTGAGATCATGACCTGAGCGGAAGGCAGAGGCTTTAACCCGCTGAGCCACCCAGGCACCCCCATTATTTTGATTTTTGAAATTATAATCATGTTTAACTACTGAAAAATTATTTTTGAAAGTCTATTATGATATTCCAGTTATTTTAAAAACTTGAGTTATACAAAAAATATTTTCAAAGTTAATATCTGATTCAGAGCTATTTTAATCCAACATACTGTCCCTATAGTGGATAGACCAAAGGGAACACTTACTTGGAAGAATGGTTTCTAAACTTCAACTGCACAAATGTCAAAAATAAAAGTACCAGCCAACAGAATCTGTCTTCTGAAACTTTCTGGAAGGTTTTTGCTTTACATTTTATTGGCAAGTATTTTTGCTTTACGTTGTATTGGTGAGTATCATGGCCAGGACAACCTTTTCCTTCAGCTGGTGCCATGGAATAGTTTTAGCAGGATACAAGGCTACTCCTGACACATTTTAGATTCTATTAATAAGGATGAAAGTTGGTAGATCATCAGTTTATTACTTCTGTAGTGATGTTCTATGAGGTCCATCACTGCACTGTTCTGAAGTTATACTTAAAATATAACCCAACAAATGAACTAATAAATAGAAAATTGTACTCCTATGTACTTCTATTCAATAAAAAAAGAAAAGAATTGAAAATATTTATAAAAAAGAAAACCCATGTCATAAATGAAAAGGTACAAATTTTATACAACTTCTTCATTTCGCACGACAATGAAAATGGCAACACATTTGAAAATGTAAACAAATAACTGAGAACAGTATTTCAGTAGAAGACCATTACGAAAATTACCGTTAGTAAAAGAACAAGAGGACTTGGAGTTGGAACCACAGTGTCAAACCTCCTTTTTACTGGACTCATTTGCTCTACCAAGATAAATTTTTGAGGTGAAATAACACTGATTCCCAGTGCACAGGGCTGATATTTGATATCAAAGTTTAAACTAACTGTTTATAACTCAAGACAATAGTGGCCTGGTATTTGAAAGAAAGTGTAGCCTCTGTGTTCTGTTAGTTTATGCTGACCATAGTACAATTTAAAGTAGTATGCCTTTTAACATTTTCTGTCTCAGCATACTTTACAAGTTAGAAACTTTTGTAATTATCTCCCAACAGAGTCAAATTAATTCAGAGCAAACTACTCAGAGCTGCTAATGACTGCACGATCAGGTAATTTTATGGTTTTAGCAAACAATGATAGCATACATTTAAATTTGTTAACTTTGTTTCAATGAATGTGTATCTGATAAAAGAAATCTTCACTCTTTTGGAAGGTTATTAGTTTTTATTTCCTTTGGTGGAATTTTAGTTTTTTTAACTGCTGCTACACTCCATATGTAACAAATGCTTTACTTTGCATAATTCAAACGTCTCTATACAAATATGATATGATTGAATTTTCTGGGCACAAACCTTTTACTATTTTAAAAGAATTAAAATTGAACAGATTTCAGATTTCATTTTTAAGTTGCCCCACTAAGTTATAAAAAATAGGAACTTTGTTATTCTTTGTAACTGATCTTTTCATTATTGTTATGAAGTCCTCTAATTTGAATCTAATTGTTCAATGACACAGTTAATGAATAATTTCATAAAATATTAAAGTAAAACTAATAGATGAGGGGCGCATGGGTGGCCCAGTGGGTTAAAGCCTCTGCTTTTGGCTCAGGTCACAATCTCAGGGTCCTGAGATTGAGTCCTGCATCAGGCTCTCCACTCAGCAGGGAGCCTGCTTCCTCCTCTCTCTCTGCCTGCCTATCTGCCTACTTGTGATCTCTCTCTCTGTCAAATAAATAACTAAAAATCTTTGAAAAACAAAACAAAAAACTAATAGATGAATGGATAGTGTACCCTAGGAATACATTAAGAGGTGTTTGGCTGTAGCTTGTGTCATATATAGTGTTTATAATGCTACTGCTGATAGAATGGAAAACATGGTCATTATTCAAAAATGTCTTCAAATTTGCAATTTTGTTATTATTTTAAAGACATAATTTAATATAGCATTATTTTGAAAAGTTGAATATACCATAAATAATTGGAAAAGTAACTAGAACATAATAGGAAATGAATTATTACAGTTCAACATGATTTTCTGGCCATGATAACTAAAACAACTGAATTTTATGCTTTGTTTATTCTCCTTTATTTGAGTTAACTAAAGAAAACTCATTTTTTAAAGACATGATAATAGGGCGCCTGGGTGGCTCAGTGGGTTAATGCCTCTGCTTTCGGCTCAGGTCATGATCTCAGGGTCCTGGGATCGAGGCCCGCATCGGGCTCCCTGCTCAGCGGGGAGCCTGCTTCCCCCTCTCTCTCTCTGCCTGCCTCTCTGCCTCCTTGTGATCTCTCTCCCTCTGTGAAATAAATAAATAAAATCTTTTAAATAAATAAATAAATAAATAAATAAATAAAGACATGATAATAAAGTAGAGACAAGCATGTGGGTTGAACACATTCACTTATCTCCTCTCTTATTATATTATAATAGAATTATAGTAGAAGCTAAAAAAAAAGGCTAACTTACAGCAATAAAAAAAAAACAAAACATTTTCTAGGTGATATAAATCCAAGTGGAACAGTGATATCTGATGAATCAGAGGAGAGAAAGTGATGAAATCAGCAATTAAGGAAATCACTGTGATCTGCTGAACCCTAAATACATTCTTCTGTTGCACGCCACATCTGAATTGCACAACAAAAAATTTCTAGCGTCTATCATGTGGGTTAGAACTATTCCATATCACCATGAATAAAATTAGATATTAAAGCTTTTAGTGTGAGTTTAAGAGGCAGCAGAAGTGAGCATGCAAATTTCTTACAAAAAAGTAACAATCTGGCTAGCACCTTAATTCTCATCAACAAAATTATAGGATAGAATAAAAAATAGATCTTCTAATTTCTGAGGACAAAAATTTTATATCCAGCTAAAATAGTACTCAGGTGGAAGTGAAGAATAAAAACATTTCAGGAATGAAGAAATTTCAAGTATTCAGAAACACTATTTCTGCTGCACACTTTGTTACAAATTATTTAAAGGCTTATTTTGTCCAAATAATTGAAGAGCAGATATAATATCAAGGAAAGGATAGATCTAACCAATGACAACAATGTTGGAAAATTCTAGGATCGAAGATCAGCAGACCTCTAAAATAATTATACCAAATTAGAGTGAGATGACAGATGCTTCAGGAGGAAGTTGGAAGAAGTTATTTGGGGCAAAAATGTATTCAAACATTCACAAAGTATAGTAGTGTCTATGAAGAAAATGAAAATACTGCAACAGCAATTACTTCAGTGACAAGAAGAGAACCCATCAGAACTGGACTCTAGGATTATCATTCAATTACAGAAAAAAAAATAGGGTTGTAGAGCAAAATGTAAACTCTACACCTTGAGAATACAAAACTAACCCTGCAAACAAAAGACGTGAGATGTTAAAAGTGGAGAAGAAAGAGAGGGAAGAATGGAACTATTTCATAATCATTTTTTACAAATAGGAAATAAAGTGATACTCTGATTAAAAATGAATATATAATATTTTGCTTGAAGGCTGAGGTGACCAGTAGAAGATCTAAGGATACGGATATAAATTTATCAAAGTTCAATATGCTTTACTCAATCTACCTATTCAAATGTTAATCTCATCTAAAACAACTCACAGACTCATTGAGAATGTTTGACCACATGCTTGGACACTCCATGAGCCAGCTAAGTTCACACATAAAATTATTTATCACACTCCTAGCCGATGAATTAGAAAACTAAACATTTATTGACACCTTTGCAAGACTCTGTGAATGAGAAAAATATAATCAACACTCTCAAAGGAGATAGAGACATTAAAAAAAAATCTATCGCTCTACCTACCTACCTACCAACCTACCTATAATTATGTTAAGTATTATGCTAGAAGAATGTGAAATGGAAACACGGAAAAGGGGAATTTGTGCTGTGGGATACTGAGAAAGTCTTCATTAAATGTGCGTTTGATCTTAGCATTATCATACTCAGTCATTCAAAGTGGACCTCAATATCAACTAATGAATTTAAAAGTGACTTAGTTCAAACTTTAACAACAAAAAAGTCCCTAAAGATTTTTTAGAATTATAATTTCATCTTGAAATATTTTAAAGATTGAAAAATATATCTTAAAGTAGTGACAAAAGTGGAAAACAAATAGAAGATAATAAAAATAACTTGGCATTAATTACACATTGTATGGCACAGATTTAAATCTAGTATTATGGACTAAAACAGTTCATTATGAGATTTATGTATGTGAATAATACTGTCTCAATTGATAATGACTTATCTGATGAAAAATATCTTTGAGACAATCAATCTTTCTGCAACTATCACTAATATGAGTGATGATTTGGGAAAGATCTTGAATCATTTTGCTTTCACCACAAAACTAGCACATAGCAAACAACCAGAAAACATCAGTGGCATACTACAATATGTGTTTATATCTCATAAGTCTCAGTATCAGTTGGAAGTTGGCTGATCTCAACCAGGCTTATTCTAGGTCAGTGGGTCAGCCCACTCACTCTAGTCTAAGACATCTCTAGTTTGTGGTCTCTTATCCTTCTTCTGAAACCAGCAGATAACCTGAGAATATCCTTCTCATTGTGATGGTACAAGAACATGAAAGATAAAACCTAGTCCCACAAACCCTTTTTAACACTCTCCTTACATCAGATCTGCTAACATCCTACTGGCCAAAACATCGCTGAGCCCAGGGACAGGGAACAATGAACACCCAAAAAAGAGACGCAAAGCAAATATATAAGGCAAAGATCAAGCACAGATAGGAGTTAGTGGAGATCGAACTTGGGTCCAATGCTGAAATTAACTACGTATCTAAGGAGAGGGCTCCATTTTGAAAAAGTGAGATAAGGAGATTCATAAACAACTCAAACATGTATTATGCTTATGAAAAAGTACAAAACTTTCTAAACAAGTTATGGTAGCTGGTGTTATTACTGTCATTGTGGTTGCAGTCCTGACAGTAATGGATATACCTCTTGTGTATGGGGAGTAAAAGAAATATGGTGATGCACGAAAGGTCAAAATAAAGAAAATGAGTAAAATCAATAGTTCAAGTAACATTAAGTTGATATGTGACAAGAAAAGGAAAAACTGAGTAGTACAAATATATTTATACTATAGAGAAAAATAAATGAGATTATTTTGTTTCAAAAATACATGAGTTTCAAGTCATAATATATATTCAGGACAATGGAATTAAATTCTTGTTGAAACATGATGAGCTGAATTTGGCTATCTTTAAACTTAAAATATCTGACTAAAACATGTTTCTCAAATTTTCACATTTTAAACATGATAAACAGTGATTACCAGAAGAAAACTTTTAAGAAATTACTGAAGCCACCATTTAGTTGAAGTCATTAAATGAATTCTACTTGGGTTTTTACAGGTGTACTGAACGGTTTCTCTTTTTTCTTTCTTTTTTTTTTTTTTGGATTATTTATTTAATAAACAAATGTGTTGCCACTCCTTCACAATCTCCTAGGAAAGGAAGGAATGAATATTCTCTTTTTACCAATTTAAAAACTTCATGGAAATCAACCAGTACACCCATTTTAGGGTTAGACACTCACTGCTGATTTTAAAAAGTCATGAAATGTAAACTTAAATACAAATTATATTCCAAAAATTTCACAAATTTCCAAGAATTTATTTTATTCATAGTAATTGCACTATGTATGTTCCATAAGAACAAGCTCTACATAAATCTTTCAGCACACTTTATTTTAGCTAAATTAGCTACACTATTCTTAATTATTCAAAACTACATTGAACAGGGTGCCTGGGTGGCTCAGTTAAGCATTTGCCTTTGGCTCAGGTCATGATCCCAAGAGTTCTGGGATCCAGCCCCATGTCATCAGGCTGACTGCTCAGTGGGGAGCCTGCTTCTCCCTCTCCTCTTCCCCCTCCCCAAGCCCCCCAACTCGTTCAGATGCTCTCTCTCTTGCTCTGCTCTCCCTCTCAAATAAATAAATAAAATCTTTAAAAAAAAACTACATTGAACAAATTAGGAATCTGAGAAGCAAATACGTATACAGTTCTTAAATTTTCCTAAGTTTGATTAATGAAACAAGAAAATTAGTCATTTTTAAGAGAATTCAGTTTCCAGGCCATTACACAGAGGTTGCTGAAACATAGGAATCGAAAACAATTAATAAATTCAGGTTCACACAGGTTTTTCCTAAGTGCATGTGTGTGTGTGTGGGGGTGGGGGTGTGGTGTGTGTACTGACAGGCAGGTATCATAAAGAGATGATACCTATATAAATCTATATAGCTATACCTATTAAATGATGGAAATTTGTTTATGAACAAATATTTATAAAAATGTTTAGTCTTTTGTGTAAGAAACTATTTCTCCTGATGATGGTTAAAATGAAACTTAGGAATTAAGAGAGAAAATGTATCATGAAAGCTAGCCTTGCAAACAGACCAAGCTGCTATTTAAGAGGAATGGATATGTCTTAAAAGTTTAGTAAACTAATTCCCTTCTAAATCCAGAGGGAAGAAAAAAAAGATCACGGAAATTTAGAAACAAATGGAGGTTGGCAAAAATGTAGCTGAATTTTCTAACAAGAAAGTGCATTCTAATGAAGGTATGCGAATAGGGTTACAAATTAGAACTGTGCCAGGGCTCAGGCCCCATGTTTCCCAGCGTCATGCTCTTTCCACAACTCCGCACTAACCTTGAGAGGAGCGGATTATTTTGCATTATTTTGTTGCTACCTCCTTAGGCTTTAAATCTGGAGAGATGAGGGGGTGGGCAGGGATTGATGTTACAGTTGACTAGACAAATCCAACAAAATATATGTAACTTTTTTCTTTTGTGAGCCACTTCCAGAGCAATTATTTTTACAGAGAATTTCTGATATAAGAAGTGTAGCTTGAATGTCAGAATGTAGCAGGCACCCAGGGTTGTCACTACCCCAAATAGCAGAGCTGTCAACACATCTTGATTTCCTCTATAATTAGAGAGATTTAGTCTATTAACCACTTGAATGCCCAATGGACACATGATATATTCATAAGGCAACACCTGTAGCAAGAAATGAATTTTGAAAAATTTTAAAAACAAAGCAAACTATGTTCAATAGGCACAATTTCTTCCAAAAGCATCTCTTCGAGAGTGCCTGATGATACTAGAACAAACTGCTGATCAATTTAAGTAATCCAAACTTGAGTCCATTTTGGGGAAAATAAGGCACCTGATTGAACTAATTACCTCTTTTCTGACTCATTGTTATAAATGCACATACCCTTTATTCAATCTACAAAATTTTTCCCATAATTTAAAAAAAATCTTTGTTGCATTTTTCTTATTGCAAAAATAATGTACATTTATTTCAAAATATACCAAAAATAAAAATTATAAAAGTAAAAAACACCTGTGATTTTATACTCACTATTAACATTTCAATACATATGCTTCCAAGATATTTTTTCTCACATGTACATGAGTTATACTCTACATATTATTTTGTAATCTGAAATTTTTACCATAATCTAAATATCTTTCTGTCATTAATTTTCCAAAACTAAGTTTGATGTCTTCATATTATGAATGAATAAAAATGATTTGACCAACCCTCTGCCTTTATAGATACATGTAACTAATTTCTTTTGAAATAAAAAAACATAACTTTAAAAAATATATATGTAGTATATATGTAATAATTATATGTAATTATTATTAAAAATATATGTATAATATATATGTAATAATTATATGTAATTATTATTAAAAATATATATGTAATAATTATAACACTTCTGATAGTTAAAAACCAGTGTAAACTCCTTTGACTTTAGTAAGACTATTTCATGAAAAACCTTGATAAATAACTTTATATTAACAGAATATTTGTTGAAAGATTTTCAATTTTGAAATCAAAGTATCTTATGCTCTTAATTTTTCCAGATATTTTTCATGAATAAGAATTTTGGACTTTTGTAAAAAATTATAGCTAATGGTGTATGATTGACAACAACAGAAGAAGAAAGATAAGGAAAATAGTCTCACAAGAAAGATTTAGATTTCTGAAGTCCTGGAACAAATTTCTTATATGATGTTAAAATATATATATTTATGTAACAGGAACTTTAATAAAGTAATTTCATTTAATCTTTAAGTCAACCTAATAAGACAGGTATTATCACATTATCACTACTACTATACCGATCCAGAAGCCATGGTTGGGTGTTCCACAGTTAAATAAACTCTTTGTTGCAAACAGCTAGTAAAAGAAAACATGAATATTCAAATCATTATATCTGTATTTCTGTAATCATCATTTCCATACTAAAAGGATCTTAAGGCAATTTTACCTCCTTCTCTTGTCCTTCTTTTCATGACAGGGATTAGAGTTATTAAGGCTTTTTATATGGTCTCTCACAGTATGATCTTAGACAATATTCCATGTACACTTGAAAAAGATGTGTATGCTTCTGTTGTTGGACAGAAGAGTCCATAAACGAAAATTAGGTTGGGGAGCCTGATGCCTCAGTCAGTTAAGTGTCCCACTGTTGGTTTTCGGTCAGGTCATGACCTCAGAGTCCTGAGATAGAGCTCCTAGCTGGGCATGGAGTCTGCTTAAGATTTTGTCTCCCCCCCTCTCTCTTCTGCTCCCCACCCAACTTGTGCAAAAACTCTCTCAACTCCCAAAAAAAAAAAAAAAAAAAAAGACAATTAGGTCGTTAGTTAATAGTGCTATTCAAGTCTTCAATCTTACTGATTTTTCTTATCTTCCTCTTGTATCAACTACTGAGAGATGAATGTTAGTCTCATTAAAAGAAAAAAAATTGTCACTAGGTGTGGTGATAGAGGTTAGCTAAACTTGTAATCATTTCACTATATATATTATATGCAATATATAACATATCTATTATCATTATATTGTTCATTTTAAACTAATAAAATGTTATATGTCAATTATATATCAAAAAAATGGGAAAAAACATAGATGAAAAAATAGTAAATTGATTGGTATCTGAAAATCCAAAGGCTACGTGTAAGTTTCACAAAAATCCGAGCAGAAAAAAAAAAAGAGAGAGAGATAAATTAAATTAGTATAAATAAAACAAAACAAAAAAATTGCTTGATATAAAGGAACCCTAACTGTTGAATTATTTTTCCCAGGGGTTAAGAGCATTTACTAGTTGAATATATATTGCTGACTTTCTCCCCCAAATAATGTTCCAATTAAACAGAGTATGTCTATTTTCTTAACATTTCAATAGAAAGAAGAAAGAAAAAAAGAAAGAAAGAAAGAAAGAAAGAAAGAAAGAAAGAAAGAAAGAAAAGAAAAGAAAAGAAAAATGAAAAGAAAAAGAAAAAAGAAAAGAAAGGAAAGAAAAGGAAGGAAGGGAAGGGAAAAAGAAAGGGGGGAGGGAGGGGGGAAGGAAGGAAGGGAAAAAGAAAGAAACTGGTCTAGTAGGAGAAAAATTGTATTAGGTGTGTTATAGTTCCCAAATATGAGCTAATTTGACAAGAATCTATAAAATTAACAAGATACATCGCTTAAGTTTTTATTTGGAAAAGTCTCCAAGATATATTTTTAAGTGAAAAAAGTAAGGTGCCAAACCATCTGTGTTATATATAAAATTTTTGGTGTAAATAATATATGCATTTATCAAATGATATGTAAATTATCTTGAAAAATATTAGAAGGCATTAATAGTATTATCATCTGGAAAATGTGAGTTGTGAAGACAGGAAAAATTGTCACTTTTTATTTCCTAGTTTTCTGTATCAGTTTTAGTTTTTAATCATATGTTCTCTGTTTTACAGTTACAATCAATGATAATAATAGAAGAGGAATATTTTGCCTACATTTAAAAATAAAACATATTTCTCACTAAGAAGTATATACCTTCACTAACAAGAAGAAATAACAAACTAATATTGTTTTCTTCAGAGAGTAGCTAAATGAGTAGATCAGAAATATGTAGTGGACACACTGCATTAGTACTTTAGTAAAGCTTTTGACAAATAAGTGGTGATAATCTTATAAATAAAATAAATAAATATGGACTAATATATTGTAGAATCATAACTAATCAAATATTTCAAGGAAAGTGCTTAATAGATCAGTGTCACCTTAGATGGACATTTCCAGAAACATGATGCAAGATTTCGATGTTCTATATTTTCTACTGATTTATTTCATTAATAAGTCAGCAAATTTCAATTTAAAGCTTTATTCCTGAGAGCAGGAACAAACAAAGGTATCCATCATCACTAACTCTATTTAACATTTTACTGGTGGTCTACTAAATGATTTAAGGCAAACAAAGAAATAAAAAAAGGTGAACTAGAAAGGAAAATCAACAACTGCCATTGTCTACAGTCGATATTATCCTGTATGTATCATGCAGAACATCCAAAGTGGTTTACAAACTGGTAGAATTAATAACTGAATTTAGCAATATGGCTAGACTCAAGATTAGTATAAAAATCAACTATATATATTTTTATATAGCATTAAATTAGAACTAGCAATTTATGTTGGGCTCAGCTGGGAACGTCTGGTTTTGGCTGGGCATTCTCATGTGTTCACTATTATCTGCGGGTGTGTTAGGTGACTTTGGCCATTTTGTTTGGACTCTTTCACATCCCTGGAGCCTTGGCTAGGACAACTGGGCTAACTCTACCTTGGTTCCTATGGTTTTTCATCCTCCAGATGATCCATCCGCCTGTGACTTGTTCACATAGCAGAGGGCTTCCAAGAGACTGAGTGGAGGGTCACAAGGTCTCAACGCCTATGTTCAGGTTTGACATACTCTTAATTTTGCCACATTTGGACAGCAAATCAAATCATAAAGAAAGCCCAGTTTGAAGGAATATAGACTCGATATTTTCATGAGAGGACCTGCAAAGTCACATTGCCAAGATTCTAGACACAGCACAAAATATTTGGCAACAAATAGAGTTATCAGAGGACACGCTTTGAAAAAAGAATGGCCTCATAAATGGAATTGATCTCTGTTTTGATCAACCAGGTCATTTTCACACGTAACATCACAATAGCACGTTTTGCAACAGAAGGTAGTTACAAGATATCCTAAAGAACTGAAACATAAGAGCCATTTGAGAGCTTTTACCTTTGTAGATGAGAAATTCATCATTTCTAGTTTTCTTTAGCCACAAACAATATCAAAAGCACAGCAAGCATGATTGTAAATATAGACAANTTGAGAGCTTTTACCTTTGTAGATGAGAAATTCATCATTTCTAGTTTTCTTTAGCCACAAACCATATCAAAAGCACAGCAAGCATGATTGTAAATATAGACAAGTTTTTTTTTTAAAGATTTTATTTATTTATTTCACAGAGGGAGAGATCACAAGGAGGCAGAGAGGCGGGCAGAGAGAGAGAGAGAGGGAAGCAGGCTCCCCGCCGAGCGGAGAGCCCGATGTGGGCCTCGATCCCAGGACCCTGAGATCATGACCTGAGCTGAAAGCAGAGGCTTTAACCCACTGAGCCACCCAGGCGCCCTAAATATAGACAAGTTTTAGAAAAGGCAAGAATATAAAGCCTGAAGCAGGGCAATAATTCCAGCTACAAGGCACAGAGAATCTTTCTCCCTTCTCATATTAGTGAAACAATAGGTTGTGGGAATGGCTTTCCTAAAAGAATTTTTTAAAAATCACGGACACGTCCTATCCATAAGAGAGAAAAAAAGATAAAAAATCAGAAATATGCTTTATTTTGTCCCTAAGTAAACACGAGATTTTGTCAAAGAGGCAAAAATTAGAAAACAATCAGAAGATGTTTTAAAGGTTGTCAGTCAGAATTTAACGTTGAGATAAGTTAGTGTAAGATGGCCAACAGGAAGAAACAACACTTACTCTGCCATGAAGAGGAATGTATTTTGGGCTTTAGGAGATGTGTTATACAGTACAAGGAAATAGCCCCTGAGAGAGGGTTCTAGAACAAAGAGGAGGAAGCCTTTACCATCACACCTGCTGACCACTGAATATAAGAAGTTGGGCAAGTTCTTTGCCTTCTTCTTTAAAGTGAATTTTACTGAGCAACTGGATTGTTTGTTTTCATTGACTTACATGAATATTCCCAAAGCACTCCTTTGTTAAGAGAACATCAGGTAAAAAAAATGTATTTTAATCAAGGACAGCAAATCCCAAAGTTCTGAAAATGGTTTATTTGAGAATAAAGATATTTTGTAGCTCTTTGTGGCTAAAGAGTCAGGTGTAAACCTGAACTAAATGTAATAGGGGACTAGCTCTTGTGCCCTTCTCACTATCCAATCCTGCCCGGGGAAGGTAAGCATTCATGAAATTGTAGCGGACCTGGTGATTTGCAGGAAACTCTCACTTGGGAAGAAGATGGGCATTGGTCCTAAGGAAAGCATTCAGGATAAATACAACTGCTGTTAACTCTTTAAAAGATGGTGGTCCCTGGTGACTAAAAGTGAAAATTATGGAATTCCCTTTTAATACAAATACTGAGGAGGAAGCTAGTATAAATTCACCAATATACTGAATAAAAGATGGAATTTATAGGAAACACTACAATGTTCTGAGAACTTAAGAAATTAAACTTTCAGTGTAATCTTAGAGAATTCTAATTTAAGATACTAGAGAAGTTCATGTGGAAAAGAACATAATAATAGACCACAAAGATCAATTGATTGATATAGAAAATAAGATAGTACATAATGTTACTACTTAGTGGGCACGAATTTCACAAAAACATGTAAGCAAGTTAGTTTCAATGGGAAAAAGAAGCATTTTATTACAATTTCTGTCTGGTACAAATCTTTGTTTCATTAATGAGATGTGTGACTTTTCATGACACTATGAAAATCCTATTAGGAAAATGAAGTGTTTTAGTAGAATTTAGTGTTACCTTAACTGGATGGATATACTGAATAATGAACTTATTTGATGTTGAGAATAAAAATGGATAATAGAGTAGAAAACATCTCTTGTGGTTATTTACAGAGTAGATTCTGAGACAGAACATGAGCTAAATTAGAATCACTCAGATTACTATTAAGGAGGGAATTCTAAAGAGATTCTACTTGAAGTAAAATAGATTATATACCCAAACTTAAAAAAAAAAGATTTCATTTTCCTAATAAATAGAGAAAAAGTAATTCTGTACATGTATATCAATCTATGGTAAAATCCTGAAAAAATAAATAAACTACAATATATGCTAAAACCTGGGCAAACTCTTAGGTGCCCAAAGCCTCTAGCTCTGGGATAGTGAGGAATTAGCTTTCGGTTCCACTTAAGTATTTCAAACACGTAAGTACCAATCTACTGTAGAAGCAATGATGGAAATAATGGAACATAAATGTTAGTAAAATTCCCCCAAACTGCCCTAAAAGGGAAGGCTTTGGATGTGCATATTTGATATTATGCCAATCGAGAGCTGGACTTTGGAGTTTGGAGAGGATTTTGACCAAAGGGTTGATTGGCTTCGTTTTGTTGTTGTTGTTGTTGTTTTGCTTTGTTTTGTTTTTTTAATGTGGATCTTTCTTCTCAAAGGATCCTCAGTTCCGGCACCTGGGTGGCTCAGTGGGTTAAAGCCTCTGCCTTCAGCTCAGGTCATGATCTCAGTGTCCTGGGATCGAGGCCCGCATTGGGCTCTCTGCTCAGCTGGGAGCTTGCTTCCTCCTCTCTCTCTGCCTGCCCCTCTGCCCACTTGTAATCTCTCTCTGTCAAATAAATAAATAAAATCTTTAAAAAAAAAAAAGGATCCTCAGTTCATTCCATCAGAAATATTTTTAAAATCCTGCCTACTTGTCTTTCTGTATTTCTACCTTTATGAATTCTGTTTACTTCCTGAAATTTTAAAGCTTTTAATTTATAAAACCATGAGTTTACTTTTAATAAGTTCCCTTTTCTCTTCTTGGCAATTTTTGCAAACACTGACTAGCTGCTGTAATAAATTTAGTTAATGGTTTGGTCTGCCAAATAATACAGGTCGATCATAATTTTCCTTAAATTTTAGCAAGTAAATTAGAGAACAAAAGCAGCCAATACCACCCCAGAGTAATTTTAGGGGCATTTGCTGTAGCTAAGTATTTATGAAAAAATGCTTTCCATTTATTCAGCTATTTTTCTCCTTTATTTATTTTTTTTGCAGATATAATTAGGTGTCAGGCATTAATCCAATAAACTTTGTTAATATTCTTCAAAGTATAATCTTTATGGAGTATCTACAAGTGGACCCTGGGACCTTGTTGAGACTGAGTCTTAGTACCAAGATCTTCAATGGGCTACCCTTCCTCTTTTTGTATCTTTTCTAATAACAAAGATCTT
Organism: Ailurus styani; assembly: GCA_002007465.1. Lineage (NCBI taxonomy): Eukaryota > Metazoa > Chordata > Mammalia > Carnivora > Ailuridae > Ailurus > Ailurus styani. Next base: position 6,485,805 of record LNAC01000010.1, on the reverse strand, counting down.
TTGTGAATGCATAAATTGGTTGCTATCTGCTCATCTAGTATTATAAAATGTCAAATAACCTCAATTAAAATCTCCTGAATATCGTCTGTGTCTTCTCAGTGGTGAATCTTTTGCTGAATTCCTAAGATCACAGGTGTCTACATATGTGTGTGTATTATGGCAACAGCTAAACCAGGCAAGAGGGTTCTCTTGAAGATATTTGCATGATTTTAGTGCTCTGAGGTGCTAGTAATTAAGCTTGGCTTTAAACTGCAAATGGCAATTGAAATTAAGATTGTACAAATTGAAGATTATACAAATGAAGATTGTGCAAATTGAAGATTGTACAAATGAAGATTGTACAAATTGAAAAGGGGCAGATTGCCTCCATATGAGGAGTAGTTAATACATTCAGAGGTGATTATGCTTTATGAACAAGACAATGAGGCAACTCCAAGTTAAACTTATACATTTATGTCATTGTTATAAGGTGAAGGAATTGAATTTAAAGCTATTGATTAATAAATAAATGTTAAGAGGATCAGCATGATATAGTTAATAAATTTAAATAAATGTGTACCCTAATAATATAGAATAAATATTATTTTCAAGTATCTATAAATGTCCCAGTTTATGTTTTATAGCCATGGGAGCAAGTCCTTTAGTAAAAACTTACTGCCAGGGTCCCAGAAATGTGGGAGGGAGGAACTCTAAACAAAACAAAACAGTGGTTTGTTTGTTTATGCTTAAAAACCAGCTCTCCAAAACAAACAAAACCAAGCAAAAAACAAACAAACAAACAAATAAGCAAGTAAAAAAAATATTTGTAGTGTTCACTAATTTCCATGGTGTAGATATTCCCTTCATGGCCAATATCAATAGAACATGACTAAAACAACTTGGGAAGAGATATGCAAAACTTGGGTTGTATAAAAGTGCCATCAAACCACCACTGGAAGACTTCATTAGCAGAGAACCCAAATGTGTCTCTTATGGACAACAGGCTATATAATGACCGGGTCACTGGCTACCCTGACCACTGGAAACTGCTTCTCACATGTATGTGCTCAATAAATAGTGGTTAAATAAATAAACTCCAAATGAGTTACTACTATTTCTGAGCTAGTTACATCATATTTAGAGTATATTTATTCACTTCTGGACTTTTAGACTTTTTTTTTTTAAGATTTTATTTATTTATTTGACAGAGAGAGAGAGAGAGATCACAAGTAGGCAGAGAGGCAGGCAGAGAGAGGAGGAAGCAGGCTCCCTGTTGAGCAGAGAGCCCAATGTGGGATTCCATCCCAGGACCCTGAGATCATGACCTGAGCTGAAGGCAAAGGCTTTAACCCACTGAGCCACCCAGGTGCCCCTGGACTTTTAGACTTTAATAGAGATATTGACACAATAGAAAATATGTCAGATGAAACTGATAAAGATATTGATGCATACTAGTTTATATAATAACAGGAATATCTGAAGAAAATGAGAAGATAATGCTTATAGAAATGGAAATGTAGAAGTTACATTATAATCACTTTCAAATATTTTAAGTGCCAGGGCACCTGGGTGACTAAGTTTGTTAAGCATCTAGTTCTTGCTTTAGCTCAGATTGTGATCTATGGGGGTCGTGAGAGTGAGCTCAGTCATTAAGCATCTGCCTTTGAACTCAGGTCATGATCCCAGGGTCCTGGGATTGAGCCCTGCATTGGGGTCCCTGGTCGGCGGGAAGCCTCCTTCTCCCTCTCTCACTCCCTCTGTTTATGTTCCCTCTCTCGCTGTGTCTCTCTCTGTCAAATAAATAAATAAAATACGATATATATATATATATATATATATATATATATATACATATATATATATATATATATATATGAGCTGAAGGCAGATGTNATATATATATATATATATATATATATATATATACATATATATATATATATATATATATGAGCTGAAGGCAGATGTTTAATCTACTGAGCCACCCTGGTGCTCCTTGAAATGCCATTTTAAAGAAATATTTAATTTTCCCATATGTTGCTTTAAGAAGTAGAAACAAAAAGAATTATATATAGTTTGGCTTATTATGAAGACCTTTTTCAATAATTTGAACCCTTCAAAGACACAATAAAACTCCATAACAATTAAGGAATCCATTAGCATTTCAAAGAAAGGAAGGAACTTTGTCGAAAATCTTATTCTGGAAATTCAAATGTCCAGTGGAAGGTTAGACTAAATGATTCCGAAGTCTTCTGAAGTCTTTAGATTCTATGATTATGTGTAAACAAATTCCCATCACAGAGACATGTAGATATTCCCTTTGATTCTAAAAGAATAGTTGTATGTTATTATATATTCTCCCCATAGGTAAAACTGTTCCACTCACACAGATGGATGGCACATTGTCTATTAGTGACTAAAACAGAGACTTGATTTGGCTCCTGAGAAACCATGTTCCAACTCATAAGGACTGCATTTAGAGAAAATGAATACTTTATTTACATAACATGAATCTAAAGTATGTCTCCTTTTAGTACTATTATATGAAATTATTCTTTTTGTATCTCAGAATAAAAATATTCTCTAACCATATAACGATAGAATCTATGTGTGTATGAAATGTGAAATATTTTTCTTAACCACTTCATATATTTTTGTAAAAAGCAAGCATCTCTGAGATCAAAACCTCTATAAGGTATGTACCTAATTTACTTTAAAAGTATGCTTCCTGATTGGGGATATATGTCTTTCCCTAGTTTATATTATACATTCTAGCATTCTTTTTTACTCTGCCTTTAAAAATGCTGTATTGGACAATTTTGCCTTCTGAAATAAAATACAGTAATTGTACTGGTGTTCATAATTTCACACATGTATTTCCAGGTAAAAATATGGTGATTAAAGCTCTTCTTTGATAAGAACAAATTTCTGAACAAGACATTTAATACCTTAGGCTGTCAGCATTGTCACCTAGAAAATGAAGGGATTAAACTAGAAGAATCTAAGAAGATCACCTCTATTTCTATAATCCATATTCTCCAAGAAATTATTTCAGTAGTTTATCAACATTCTTTAAGCTATTACTATGTAACAAGCCATAAACTAGGCACTGGTGACACAGAGGAATAAAACCTGAGGCACAGGACCTCATTAATATGCACCATCATCTAAAGCATTGTTAAAATTTATACTCACCGTGCCCAAGTTACAGTGTAGGTACAAGGGCAGAGTGATTTACTCCATCAAGAGGATGGAATAGAGGAAATATTTTACAAAGGAGATAATGTTTGAGTAGTTTAAGAAAGAGAAGTAAAATTCACAAAAGGCTTATGTATCTGACCATTTGTTACTTTTTTAAAAAACCAATATACTTAATAAAAATCATAGTGATCATACTAATAATTCATATGGTTCTACTTTCCATGTTTAAATTATTTTCAATATCCTTAAATGCTATTTACTTTCAAAATGATAAATACTTGAAATACTTGGAGAGCATATACCAATTCATATAAATATTCTTATGGTAGTTCTTCCAAATCTAGAAATTCATTAAATTGTTGAACTAATTTCTTCCACTCCCATTCAGAATAATATAATTCTTGCAAGGCCATCAGGTAACAAATATACCTAAGGAAAAAGAAAGTTTTCCAAGTTTTTCCAATTCAAGGTCTTTTGCTGTGAACATAGAAATCTGAATGTGACTGAAATATACTAAGATTCAAAAAAATAGTTTTCATAACTCGAAGCCAAAAGCCACTTGCCTCTCATTGTACTTTGCCTTTCAGCTTTAATAAACCTTGTGGACCATCCCCTCCTAGAAATACACATGCCCTTGCATGTTCAGTTCACATTTCCCCTTACCACCAGTCCCTCCATCACTTCATCAGGATTCGCCTTGCCAAGAAGACCACTATATGTTGTTGCATCTCAAATTTCTGTCCTAAGACTTCTATTGTAACATATACCACTGCCTCCTGAGGCCATCTCCGCCATCCTCATGACTTCAGCAGCAGGTGTATGAACGAAATGAGAATCCAACCCAGACTCTCTTTTCTACTGTTCATTTGAATCGCTCACATAGCCAAAAATTTAACTTGCCATATTCTTCTCCATATACTGTCTTTATCTATTTCTTATATCAGAAAATAGTGTACCCATGTAAGATATGCCTGGATATCTGGGCATTATTCTTTTTCAAATCCTCACTTCCCATATGTTCAATCCATCTTCAAAATATTTTTATTGCAATGTCAAGCATTATTTATTGATGTTGAAATACATATGCATATGAAATACATACAAATACATATGCATTAGTCTTTTGAAAAATCCAAAAGAAATGCAATTAAGAACAAGATTACTAACACAAAATGCTACTTCAACTTGAAGTGGTTTGTTGATTTAGTAGTATCAAAAGGGATTATGGGAGTTGTAGTAACTGAAATTTTGTCCATAACCACATTCTATATATGCTCTCTCACTGAATTATCACACGAAGTTGTTTTATATCTCTAAATTGTTTTACCTTTCCAAGGTCTCATAGCATTTCTCATCCTATTTGATAATATCAAGCTATTCACTATACTATATGTCGCTCATTATGTCATATGACCCTAGTTCCATTGCCAGATTTCAGCAAGTCTTAGACCTCTGCATTAAATATCCTCACTCCTGGCTTGGAACTCTCCCATTTGAATGGTTGGTTCCCTCAAATTCATGTCTCCACTTACAGGACACCTCAGACTTCCCATGGACAATCCATGCAAGACCTAGTGCCCTGTTTTAACTGAGGTTCATTTTCTTAGAATTATACTTAGCACATATGTTTAGGTCACTGTGGAATCCCTAGTACCTACGTTTTTTTAAGGCATAGAGAGTCAAAATGTTATTTCTATGCTCTTTATTTCTTATATGATGATATCAAGAATACTCTGTATTTTAACATGCTGCAAGAATTATTTCCAGGGACCCAGATGCTTTGTTTATTGTCAATATTTGGGCAACTTTGTGATGTGCCTGGCCACTAACCTACATGATTATCTCACGAATCCCTCCTAAGCTGCATCATAGGTTTTCTGGTTACAAAATCAAATTCTTTTTACTAAGGCAAGAAAACAAACATTTTAGGAAAAAGACAATAGGATTCATTATGACAAGTTGGCAAAAATATTGGTGTTTTGACCACCACATTTAAATATGGGCTTGAGAATAATTAACTCATATAGCTATTTAGGAAAAATGATCACACTCGGGGTTCACTCATCTAGGCTTGACAGATGTTATTACTGTTTACGCTGAATACATTCTGTGCAATGTTTGGCTAGTTTTAACCCAAATTGTCTTATCAGCAACCTTTCCTTGTGACCCTGGTTAATCAAAAACTTATTTTAATTGTTCTGTTATGCCATTTTCTCTTTCTCTATTTTCAGTATACTATTCCACATTTTTTAGCTTTAGCATACTGACTTTCAAAATTACAGTTACAGGGTGCCTGGGTGGCTCAGTGGGTTAAAGCCTCTGCTTTCAGCTCAGGTCATGATCTCAGGGTCCTGGGATCGAGGCCCGCATCGGGCTCTCTGCTCAGCAGGGAGCCCGCTTCCTCCTCTCTCTCTCTGCCTGCCTCTCTGCCTCCTTATGATCTCTCTCCCTCTGTGAAATAAATAAATAAAATCTTTAAAAAAAATAAAAAACAAAAAAACAAAATTACAGTTACATTAGGACTAAATATTCCATGATTTGACTGGTAATCAGACTTATCATTTTGATGCCTGGCATTTTCCCCCCAGTAATTCCTGTCTCTTTACTTTGCTCTTATTTCCATTAATCCAGTCATACTTAGTACCTTGCACAAAGCCAAGATATCGCACACCTCTCTGTATTCTTGTGATCAATTTCCATATAAAACCTTATTAAGGATTTTCCCACAAGTGCG